>CM021106.1:497467139-497637875 GCA_007115665.2 Sequoiadendron giganteum
TTGAGGGTTGAGGGATTGAGAGGGTATAGGGGTTGAGGGATTAGGGTTTAAGGGTTGAGGATTAGGCTTAAGGGTTGAGGCATTAAGAGGGTATAGGCTGAGGGATTAGGGTTTAAGGGTTGAGAGTTGAGGGTATAGGGATTGAGGGATTAGGGTTTAAGGGTTGAGGGATTAAGAGGGTATAGGGGTTGAGGGATTAGGGTTTAGGGGTTGAGGATTGAGGGTTTAGGTATTAAGAGGGTATAGGGGTTGAGGGATTACAAATTAAGGGTTGAGGGATTAAGAGGGATTAGGGTTTAAGGGTTGAGGGATTAGGGTTTAAGGGTTGATGGATTAAGAGGGTATAGGGTTTGATGGATTAGGGTTTAAGGGTTGACGATTTAGGTCTCTATCTCCCACTCTCTCCCACTCTCCCCTTCTCTCCCTCCCTCTCTATTTCCCACTCTCCCCTCTCTCCCTCCCACTCTATCTCCCACTCTCTCCATCTCTCTTTCTCCAACTCTCCCCTTCTCCCTCCCTCTCTATCTTCCACTCTCCCCCTCTCTCCCTCCCACTCTCTCAGAAACTCCTATACTCTCAAAAATACACTAAGAAAACCAAATTTCACATCACGCGCTCACGTTATAACGTGTGCACGTTTTGTACTCCACTAAAATGGTAAAAAAATCTATAGACCCGTGATTTGAAGGCCCATAGTCTGCATATTCCTCTGGTTCTCTGCATGCTCCGACAAAAAATATCTTTTTGATGATGTTGTGAAGTGTGCAAGCATCTTTTTCACATTCCATCACCTTTTCCATGATCTTTTTACCACCTTTGCATGAAATAGCAGAGTTTCCACATTGAAAGACATATAATATCAATTGAAATTTGAATTCCATTGAAAACTGATATACAATTGAAGTGTGGAAGGGAACAAGGTTTTGAACAAGTCAAATTGTTGTGGAGTTTGAAGAAAGAAGAAGCTAAGGCTACATAATTGGGTTGAACTCCTCCATTTGAAAGTCTGGTTTTAAAGGTATGTGAAGTCCTTACAAATTTTCTTTCATTCTATTATGGCTTGCTTTCATTTTTGTTTGTCATTATAACCTTAGGTTGTCAATGCACATTTTAAATTAGCAAATTATATACACAATTATTTACACTTGCCAATTACCATTTTACACTTGCTAACTATAGAAATTCAGAACCATTCACCAAAATTCATCCTTTAAGACCAACTCCAAGCCTCTCCCATTCCTCTGAAGGGTCCAAACACCTTCCAATACCTCTACACAAATTGATGCAGTACAAAGGAAGAAATCAACACCTTTCTTGACACACTTATTCAACTATATTTCCCTTCACAAAACATTTGATTTGTATACTCAAATTAGCATTAAGAGTTCCCAATTCCTTAAGGACCTTCAAAACACCTTGAAAATATTGAAAATAACTGATTACAATCAACTAGGTTCCTCAAAAAATCAACCAATTATTATGTCATTCACAAGTTGTCTTAAATCTTCCATAATGGAACCATTGTTTATAAACACAAACTATAAATCTTAAGGCACAACCAAACCATTATTTGCTTAATAAATCTTTATTTGAGTTAGTACAACAAAAATGAAACATTTCAGAAGTCTACCCTTACACACAAACTTAGTTCCTTTGTTCACTATCCACATTACTAGTAGCCAAGCATCTACAAACTGTCACATGTATCTCCCAAACCATGCACACACTTCAAACTGTGATACTCATATTTTATGCAGAGTTAGAGGACCCAAAACCATTGAAGATGTCAACTTGCCTTCAAGAGCCATCTAAGAAGATTAAAAAGGTGTAATGGACCAATCCCAACACTCCTCCAAGCTGGACAACAAACAAAAACATTATTTCCCAAATTTCACCCTTGGAATCTAGTTATTGTGCAAAACCAGTTTTGGGCCCTTAACTCCAAAACTTTTGAAAGCACTAGTAAAATAAAAGAATGATTGTAGCACCAATTTCAGAGTTGCAAGACACACCTTAACCCATCACATGACTCCTTTGGGACAACATTAAGAAAACTGACCTTTTTCACTATTTTAGGCCTCCAAGTAAGAAAATTTTACAAAGGAACTACCCTTAGATCTTCACATCAGACTTCCAAACCCAAAAACAGCGTTTAATTAGGTCTCAAAACAAGATAATTTCTAGGTCTTAGGACCTTACCTGCTCAACTAGGCTTCCAATACAAAAAACCCCATTTTTCAATGCAAAGAGGGACGGTTTATAGAAAATCCTATACCCGAGCCTTCCCAGACCATTCCAAAGCATCAAACATCTTCAAAATACCCTGCACAAGGTCAAAAGTTCATTACATAGACCATTCCTTCAACAATTGATGGGGAGTCTTATCTTTTAAGAGAAATCTTTCTCTTCCCAAGACCTATTCTCTAGTCTTCCTAGGGTATTCCTCTCTACCCTACTCAGGGATCCCTCCTAAACCCCTCTCACCTCATAGGACTCCCCACCAATTTCAAATTCATCACCATTGCTCTCAATTCACCACTATGCTTCCTTGGGCTCCACACTAACCCAAAGTGTCCTAACCACTCAAGGGGCTAGGAAAGGGTATTATCACTATCCACTTGTTGATTTGACTCCTCACTGATCCATCTCATAGGATTATTTCACCTTGTACCCATCGATTTCTTGAAAAACTCAATTTTAGGCCTTGTAGCCTTTTGCCCAATTAAGCCTCCTAGAACCCGTTTTCTTGGATTTTCTCAAAAACAGTCTTAACAACCCCCAAATATTTTTATAGATTCTTTCTAGTGGTACCCTAGGCTTCAATATTTACTAGGTGTTTAGTTCCTTTGGCATATGTACATAGGACTATCCTCATACCCCCTATTCTCGAGGGTTTCTAGGGTTCTGGCTCCTTTTTCCAACTTTAAGGGCTTCAATGACCTCCTCAACTCTCCTCCTTGCATAGACATGTCTAGAATACATGTTCCCACACTCTCTTGCTCTTTATTGGCACAAACTAGTCCATTTAGCAACTTTCTTTACTGCTGTCCTCTCCAAGCCACTAGCCAGAATGCACTTGCACTCGCCTAGTTCTTGATGAATTCACCATCTCCCCTACAAAACAAGAAACCACACACCATATGTAAATTTTAAAAATAGTTCCCTACTTGATTCCAAGTGGCCATGGTAGCCTTGCCACAAGAATTCAAGTGGGGATCATTATTTCCAAAAACTGGCCTGAACCGGCTATGAGACCAAAAACTCTAAAAACTTGAAAAACATAAAGAAATTGAACTAAATGGCTAATATAATTCTTAACATAGTAATTAAGTGACACAATTGAAAGAATCAAAGCATTATACAGGTCCTTTCAATCCATTCTTGACTGGATGAAGGCACAAAAACAAAAATTCAATGAAATTTGCACTCTTCCAACTCACAAATTCCCCTTCCAAAACTCCAAATCATACAATAGCTTTCCCACATGCTCAATTAGGGTTTTTATGACCTTATATACCTTTCTCCCACGTGCTAGGACCCTTGGGTTGGGCTTCGGGCATCATTAATGCCCTTTTCCCACTTTTAGGACAAATTGCCAAGTCTACATGGACTAATTTGCCTAATTTCATCATTCAGGCTTCTCCAAACTTCAGGGATCTAGACTACCCTAAGTTCTCCTTAACTCACACATCAAAAACACTATTGGGACTTTAAATCATAGTCCTTATTCCCTTGGTGGTTGGCTAGAACCACCTACAAGCCAAAATTGCCAAGATCTTCCAAAAGACCTTTAAGGTGCTCCTGCACCAACAATTTTTCAAAATCACTCCTTGGTTCCTCAAATTCTCATGGAAAAGTGCTTGTTTGAGCTAAGAACCACATATCCTATTGTAATTAGTTTCATTCCAAGGCATGTTCAACAATAAAAGACCCTACTTTTGTATATGATGATTGTAAGTATTATTTAAATGAAGCCTTCAATGACATATATTTTTCAATTATGTTGAATGGATACATTTTTTAGGAACTAATATTCATCTCATTACCATGGTACAAATAAAATTATCCACCATGCTGAAGAAAAAGACAAAGAGGAAACTAACAGACAAAGAGAATGAAACCTTGAAAGAAAAGGAGAGAGTTTGGGTGGCAGCATATCGTGAAAAGAAGAAATTGGAAACGATTGATGAAAATAACCCGATTGTAGATGAACCTCAACCGTCAAAAAGGGAACGGGAATTGGCAGCACAAAAGGCATGAATGCAAAAGCATCATCATAAGATAGATTCATATACCGTAGTTGGAGACACACCCTCTACAACAAGTGAATATGAAGGGACACCATTAAGCACAAGCAAATATGGAGGGACACCATATAGCACAAGTGAATATGGACGGACACCATCTACTGCAAGTGAATATGGAGGGACACCATTTACCGCAAGTGAATATTATTGGACACCATCCAACACATCTCAAGTTGAGAGTACATCATCACTCGAAATTGAAGAAGAAGGTATGCCATCATTCCCATGTGAGCCTCAAGGTATGTCTTCTTCTCCACCCTCGATTGAAGGTATGAAATCTAGCCCACCTCAATTAAATATTGATGAAATTCCTAATGTTGAGATGTATGTACCTAGGAGAACACCACCAAGAATTTTGCGTAGAAATCCAAAGTATTTGATTAATATTGATGATGAGATTTTGCAACACATGGAAGGTAAGATTTCAACACACACTTGTAGAAGATATGTTGACAAGATTTGGGAATGATTCTTTTAAAGGCTAAATGAGACTGCAAGATGTCAACTATTTGCTGAAATGATGCGGGCTGTAAAGTATAGGAACATCATGAAGACTCTTGGGTTGAGAACATCAAATGCATTGAGTGAAGATACTATTGTGAAGAATCTAATGGATGCTTATGAGAGTGTGGGTAAGACCTCATGCTCAAAGGATAGTAATGTCACCCGATGTGTCATTACATTGACTTTGGTAAGTTTTTAAATAAAGAGAGCTCGCCTAATTAAAAAGACTAGTGAAAAAATGGGAATTAGTAGAAAAACTTTATCAAGAGCCATTCAAAGGCAGAAAAGAATTGAGGGCAATGATACAAATGAATTATGGGAATTCTCGGGGAGACTGTCACAAAAAGATAAAAAAGTTGTCAAAGCCTTGAGAACACTAATTGAAGAGTATTGGAAGAATAACACAAGGCCATCTCCGAATCAAAGGGATGTGGTAAGAAGGAGAATCGGTAGTCATAATCATGAGCCACATCCAAAGCATTTTTTGGATATGACTCAAACCCAATTTTTTCAGAAATTTGAAAATGATTATCCTCAAATTAGTATTTCTCAAAGATTTTTTGAACTGCTTAAACCTTTTTATGTCAAGATAAATCACACATGCACTACTTGTTGTTGTAGACTACATATTGAATTTTCTAACCATTACAATGTTTATCGTTCTATATGTTTACATTTGCATACTAACGATATTTTGCAGGATTGTGGAATAAAAGCCCCACCAAAATCTTCAAGAGAGTTCTTATCAAAAAATTTATATGAAATAGAGGATGGCCAAATATTCTATAGGACAACATGCTTGGATGGTTCATGCGAGCATTGTGGTGGCTTCCAGTGTATGCTAGTATGTCAACAGATGGAAAGCACATATGAGGTTGGACAAAAACTAGTAGAGTTCGAGAAGTATAAAACAATGGCATATGCTACAAAAGATGGGTTTCATGCAAAAAGGTGTGATTTGGTTATTGAGAAGATTCCAATGTACAAATTTATGACCACATTTCGTGATAGTATATTGTCTAAGTATGCAATGCATACCCATAGAGCCCGATGGTTGGACACACAGTTCAAGATATGCAAGGACAACTTTCCAGTTGGAAGCATAGTATCCATGGTTGACTTTGTAGAGAACTACACTCTACAACCACAATATGAGGTGCAGTCATAGTATTACAACTCCACACAAGTTTCAATATTTGTGCACATAGCATTCATTCATGCATCTAATAGTACAGATGAGCAAAGGAAGGTATTGAGGGAGTACCACTTTTACATTAGTGATGATCGCACACATTCTCTAGAGTTCGTGCAAGGTTTCTTCCAGATGTTCTACAATGGTTTGGCTTAGAGGGGCATAGAATACGATCAACATATAATATGGTCTGATAACTGTGCAACATAGTTCAAGAATTGACACATGTTCTACTAGTTGTGCAAGATGCATGTCATTATAGGTGTTCAACATATGTGGAACTTTTGTGAGGCTGGACATGGAAAGGGGGAGCATGATGGTGCAGGAGCATGCATGAAAAGAGCATTAGCATGAGAAGAGTTAAAGTATAAAGACAGTGCAAAGTTGACAGATGCAAAATCAATCGTCGAGTGGTGTAATGCTTTGATGGGTCCAGGTAATGAAGGTACGTCTTTAGTTCGTATATTTTTTTGGTTGATGGATGATACTAACATTGCACCATATGAAGATTTTTGTATAGTAATAGGATTGAGTGAGGTACACTCTTTCCTTAGCTCAAATACAGGTTCATGGAGTATCGATAGACGAAAGATGGCATGCTTTTATTTTTCATGTACAATGCAAGACTTGAATAATTATGAGTTAGGGGAGTGAGTTGACAAATGGTTCACAAGTTATCTTAGCCCATTTCACACATATCGCCCTCCGACGACATTCGAACTGACATAGATAGAATCATCGGTCGAATTTGACCACATATCAGATCTAGTTCAACAAGGTGATATATCTACTTTCTTAGTTGTTGAAATTCCATATCGTTAGATCTTACTTTGTACTGTATTCATAATGTTGAAAAATTTCAAGAGATTTTTTGCACATATCAATGCATGGCATGTTTATGCAGTTATTGCAGATAAAGACAATGAAGAGGGAATAGACTATTAATTTTGTCATTGTGTTGAGACCAAAAAGAAATTGGAGGCTCCAGTTATAGATGGAGAAAACATCGAATACCCTAGAGGCTCAGTTGTGGTTACTAGAACATAGCTTAGAAGGTACCCACATTCAAGTGTTAAACATTAGCTATTTCAGGACTTTGTCATCCATTGTAAGATTCTTCATTACTCGAACCTTGTCATGGCATCCAATGCTCATTTGACCAAATATGGGGGTAGACCTTTGAACAAGTCATTATGGAAGGTCTGTGAGTCTGACCATGAGGCAATACTTGACACAATAAAGAGTAGAGTAGACCCAGATTGTTCGTTGGATTAATTTTTAAGTATATGCACATTGGTTCTTATTAATTTATACTTATATGCACATTAATTTGTTTGATTCCAATGCTATCATCTTCTTTTATAGTGATTGGTGTCCCCTTGCAAAAAATGCAGATATATGAGCCATCCAAGAGCATGTCAACCAGAAAAGCAATGCAACATCCTTATTTTGATGCTTGCATGCAACATCTATAAGTGCCTTCCATCTATTTTTATTTCATTTCCATTTTGGATGCTCTTTATTTTTCTCTTTTACTTTGCGTATTTGTAAGTAAACTACTAAGGGTTGATTGATCTTTCGTTCCAGAAAATGTTGATTTAAGAGCCATCAAAGAAAATCTTAGCCAAAAAAGCAATGCAACATACTTATTTTGATGATTTTGACAAATCTCAATTTTGATTTCAAGCCATTATAAGAGAGCATGTGAAGCTTAGCGAGGGAATATCAAGTTACTCATTTGAAGTTAACCTCATGATGAGCACCTATGATGTAGACATTTAAAGAGAATATTGAATGTATGAGTGACATTGTAAAATATCTAAGAGAACGAAGTGCCAGAGGCATTGTAATAAGATTTAATTACATAATGAGATATACTCAAATATTTTAAGGTTGAAGTTCATGTTTGGTGTAGTAGCACCTTGTTCTGTAAATGCCTTGAGTAGGAAAATTTCTAAACTTTGAATTTTGAAATGTAAACAGTGTGAAAAAGGTCATATAAAGGTCATGTAAACAATTTGTACACATTTTTCTGCAACTCGTGTGATGAAGCGGACTATTCCAAAACATCTGAATAGGTATGTTTACGCTAGGCATGGTCTTTTTTTGCACCGAAACATGTAGAATTGCTCCGAGCTATGTTCCACTGGATCTATCCCTTAAGGATCCAAAGTGCAAAATGGCTAGAAACTTCAACATGCTAGTAGTTAGATACCGTGACACTTAGAAACTTCTCATCTAATCCTACAGAAAGGCGTTGGGCCCCTCTAAAAAAACCTCTCTCGGTTCTGGCTATCTTGGAGTGGTTTTCTCGTGGTGGTGGATTTTCACTTGATGGAAAAAGTGTCAAATTCAAGCAGTGCAAAGTTGGAAAGTGGTGTAACTTTTGCTCTGCAACTCGTGTGATGAAGAAGACTATTCCAACATGTCTAAATAGGTATTTTTATGCTAGGCATGGTCTTTTTTTGCACTGTAACACATAGAAACACTCCGAGCTATGTTCCACCGGATTGATCCCTTGAGCGTCCAAAGTGCAAAATGGCTGCAAACTTCAGCATGCTAGTACTCAGATACCATGACACTTAGAAACTTCTCATCTAATCCTACAAAAATTTGTTGGGCCCCTCTAGAAAAACCTCTCTCGGTTCTGGCTATCTTGGAGTGGTTTTCTTGTGGTGGCGGATTTTCACTTGATGGAAAAAGTGTCAAATTCAAGTAGTGCAAAGTTGAAAAGTGGTGCAACTTTCGCTCTGCAACTCATGTGATGAAGCAAACTATTCCAACATGTTCAAATAGGTATGTTTATGCTAGGCATGGTATTTTTTCACACCGAAACATGTAGAATCGCTCCGAGCTATGTTTCACTAGATCGAGGGATTAAGGGTCCAAAGTGTAAAATGGCTGCAAACTTCAACATGCTAGTACTCGGATACCGTGATAGTTAGAAACTTCTCATCTAATTCTACAAAAAGAAGTTGGGCCCCTCTAGAAAAACCTCTCTTGGTTCTAGCTATCTTGGAGTGGTTTTCTCATGGTGGTAGATTTTCACTTGATGGAAAAAGTGTCAAATCCAAGCTGTGCAAAGTTGCAAAGTGGTGCAACTTTTGCTCTGCAACTCATGTGACAAAGCGGACTGTTCCAACATGTCCGAATAGGTATGTTTACACTAGGCATGGTCCTCTTTTGCACCAAAACACGAGGAATCACTCCGAGCTATGTTCCACTGGATCGATCCCTTAAGTGTCCAAAGTGCAAAATGGCTGCAAACTTCGGCATGCTAGTACTCAGATACTGTGACACTTAGAAAATTTTCATCTAATCCTACAGAAAGACATTGGATCCCTCTAGAAAAACCTCTCTCAATTTTGGCTATCTTGGAGTGGTTTTCTCATGGCGGCGGATTTTCACTTGATGGAAAAGGTGTCAAATTCAAGTTGTGCAAAGTTGCAAAGTGGTGCAACTTTCGCTCTACAACTCGTGTGACCAAGCGGACTGTTCCAACACATTCAAATAGGTATGTTTACACTAGGCATGGTCCTCTTTCCAACTGAAACACATGGAATCACTCTGAGCTATGTTCCACCGGATCGATCCCTTAAGGGTCCAAAGTGCAAAATAGCTGCAAACTTCAGCATGCTATTACTTGTATACCGTGACACTTAGAAACTTCTCATCTAATCCTAAAAAAAGGTGTTGGACCCCTCTAGAAAAACCTCTCTCGATTTTGGCGACAAATTTTCACTTGATGGAAAAGGTGTCAAATTCAAGTTGTGCAAAGTTGCAAAGTGGTGCAACTTTCGCTCTGCAACTCGTGTGACCAAGCAGATTGTTCCAACACGTCCAAATAGGTATGTTTACACTAGGCATGGTCCTCTTTCACATCAAAACACGTGGAATCTCTCTGAGCTATGTTCCACCAGATCGATCCCTTAAGGGTCCAAAGTACAAAATAAATGCAAACTTCAGCATGCTATTACTCAGATGTCGTGATGCTTAGAAACTTCTCATTAGATCCTATAGGACCGTGTTTAGCCTATCTACAAAAACCTCTCTCGGTTTTGGCTATCTTGGAGTGGTTTTCTAGTGGTGGTAAATTTTCACTTGATGGAAAAAGCATCAAATGCAAGCAGTGCAAAGTTGCAGAGTGTTGCAACTTTTGTTCTACAACTTGTGTGACCAAGCAAACTATTCCAACACGTCCAAACAGGTATGTTTATGCTAGGCATGGTCCTATTTTGCCCTGAAACATGTTGAATCACTCTAAGCTATGTTCCACCGCATCGATCCCTTAGGTTGGAGGAGTCTTCAGTTGCAAATTTGTAAGTTGCTTAAAGCAACAAATTTGAAATGATATTGAATGGCCCACTTAGCATTCATTGCATCTAATTGATGCTCATAGAGGTGAGTCACTATGCCTTCCTAGGAGGTCACCCATTCCAATATACTCTAGCTCAAGCACTTAACCATGAAGTTTTTTCCCCAAGAAGACACAATGGAAAAGGCAGAATCTAGTGTACTTTTGATGAGTGGAAAGGAATTCCTAAGAGACATGAAGGAGGAAGAAGGAGTTGTCTATGAAATCATGTTGAAGCCAAAGGAGGAGGAGTCACCTAGTTGGCTACCTATGACAACAGAGGTGAAACAAATGTTGGATCAGTTTAGGGATGTCATTTGTGAAGGCACACCAGCTACACTACCACCTAAGAGGGCAATTAGTCATCAAATTGACTTTATACCAGTAGCAACATTGCCTAACAAGGCTACATACAAAATAACACCAGAGTAGAACAAGGAGATAGCAAGGCAAGTTCAAGAACTTTTGGACCAAGGGTTGATTAGGAAAAGCATAACCCCATGTGTTGTTCCAGTGGTGTTGGCACCTAAGAAGGGAGATAAGAGGAGAATGTGTAGTGATTCTAGGGCCATAAATAGGATAACCATTAGATATAGGTTTCCTATTCCTAGGATAGAAGACTTAATGGACTGTTTAGGGGGTGCTAAGTACTACTCCAAGATTGATTTGAAAAGTGGCTACTATCAGATTAGGATGAAAGAGGGAGATGAATGGAAGTCAAATTTTAAAACCACAAAGGGGTTATATGAGTGGTTAGTAATGCCATTCAGGCTTACAAATGCACCTAGGACTTTTATGAGGGTGATGAATGAGTTCTTGAAGGACTTTATAGGAGTATTTGTGGTAGTCTACTTAGATGATATCCTCATTTTTAGCAAAAAAAAAGAAGAACATATGAAGCACCTAGAACTTGTGTTGAAGAAACTTCAAGAGGAGAAGCTAACCATAAATCTTGATAAATAAGGTACTTGGTAACTTGTTGAGGTGTCTAACTAAGGATTATGGACAAGGATGGGAATAAGTCATTTCACAGGTAGAATTTGCCTACAATGATAGCACAAATAGGTCTACTAGTAAGAGCCCATTTGAAATTGTATATGGGTTACATCCAAGGGGTGTACTTGAGCTAAGAGACCTAAAAGGTTATGAAGGAATCAGTGGACATGCTAATGATTTTGCTCAGTCAATGAGAGAGGTTCATGAGTAGGTAAAGAAGATATTAATGGAGGCTAACTAGAAGTTGAAGGCTAAAAGAGATGAAGAGAAGAGAGATCTACAATTTGAAATAGGTGATTTGGTGATGGTATACTTGAACAAGGCAAGACTATAGAAAGGCATACCAAGTAAGTTGAAGATGAAAAGGATAGGGCCATGTAAAGTGTTGGCTAAGTATAGATCCAATGCATACAAGGTGGAGTTACCCAAGGAGATGTCCATTTCACCTATCTTCAATGTGAAGGACTTGGTGAAGTATAAAGGACCAGAAATGGATGAGGAATAGTATAGTGCTTAGGTGAGTAAGGATGTGGACGAACTCAAGGTACCTAATCAGATCAGACCACAAGTGGACAAGATTCTAGACTCACGGGTGAAGAAGAAGACTAGGCACAAGACATACATGAAGCACCTAGTGAAGTGGAGACATCAACCAGAGTCAGAGGCTACTTGGATAGCAGAAAGTGACTTTAAGAACCATGGAATTAGTGAGGAGCTTGACACCACAGGTTCCTTAACTTCTTTGTTGTAGGGGGGAGAATGGTGTAGGACCACCTTAAGGTCTTTTGGAGAGATCTTTGCAATTTTGGCTTGTAGGTGGTTCTAGCCAGCCACCAAGGGAATACGGTCTATGATGTAAAGTCCCAAGACTATTTTTGATGAGTGAATTGGAAATAGGTTTGTTAGGGGCTTGCGGTTTGGGTAAGTCTTGGACACTGTGAGCATTTTGAGCAATGTTGCCTTGGCTATTTGTCCTAAAAGTTGGAAAATGGCATTAATGATGCTCTAAGTCCGACCCAAGGGTCCTACCACATGGGAGAAAGGTATGTAAGGTCACAAAAACCCTAATACCTAGGTTGGATGATTGTTTTCATGAATTGAGACTTGGAGAGTACATTTTTGTGATTGGAAGAGAGCAAGTTTTCATTGAATTTCTATGTTTGCGCCTTCATCCAGTCAAGAATGGATTGAAAGTACTTATCTAATGCTTTTATTCTTCCATTTGTGTCACTTACTTACCTTGTGTAGCATTAGATTAGTCATCTAGACCAACTGGTTATCTTTTTGCACGTTTTTGGTGTTCCTGGTCTCATTGTCGGTTAAGGCCAGTTTTGTGAATAATGAGTCCCACTTGACTTCCCGTGGCTTTCCTCTCATGGCCACTTGGAATCAAGTTGGTGACTATGTAAATAGTTTACATATAGGTTTTGGGGTCTTGTTTTGCAGGGAAGGTGATGAAATCATCAAGCACTAGGCGAGTGCAAGTGCATTCTGGCTAGTAGCTTGGAGAGGACAACAACAAGGAGAGTTGCTAAATGGATTGGTTTGTGCCAGTCAAGAGTATGGGAGTGTAGGTACATGTATCTCAGTCATGTGTGTGCCAGGAGGAGATTTGAGGAGGTCATTGAAGCCCTCAAAGAAGGAAAAAGAGCCAAAAACTCTAGGAGCCCTTAAAAATAGGGGGTTTGAGGACAATCATATGTACAGACACTTGTAGGACCTAAGGCCTAGTAAATCTTAGAGCCTTGATGGTCAAAAGAAATAGTCTACAAAAAAAATTGGGGGTTGTTAAGACTGTTTGTGAGAAAAGTCAAGAAAATGGGTTCCAGGAGGCCAAATTGGGGTAGAAGGCTACAAGGTCTAAAATTGAGTTTTTCAAGAAAGCAATGGGTAAAAGGTGAAATAATCCAATAAGATGGATCAGTGAGGAGAAAAATCAACAAAAGGAAAACTAGGATACCCTTCCCTAGCCTTGTAGTGGTTAGGACACTTTGGGTTAGTGTGGAGCCCAAGGAAGCTTAGTGGTGGATTGAGAGTGATGGAGAAGAATTTGAAATTGGTGGAGAGTATTATGTGGTGAGAGGGGTTTAGGAGTGATCCCTGAGTAGGGTAGAGAGGAATACCCTAGGAAGACTAGAGAATAGGTCTTGGGAAGAGCAAGATTTCTCTTGAGGGATAGGACTCCCCATCACTTTAGCTCATCAATTGATAAGTAGGAGGTATTTTCTACAATGTGTCAAATTGTGATATTGCTATCAGGATTCCATTGCGCAGTCATTTGTAGTATTAGATATAGCTCTAGCTTCTACAGTATTGCACATGATTGCAAATAGTTTCAAAGATCTAGATAACATCAATAGTTCACATTACTCCAGAAGGATGAACATCTTAAAGACATTTGCAGAAATCAAGACAAGTAACCTTCTTGTGGACTTAGGGTTGCAATATTTGATCTACAACATGTTCCACCATTTCTTCAGTAGGATCAAGAACACACATAATTAAGGTGTGTTTGTAGCCATGAAAGATTATGGTTTGAACTATCTAGGAGAGTGATGTTTTATCTCGACCAACCATATCTATACCATGGTTTGTTTGGAAACAAGGATGGGTTCTCTCTTCATCGGCATATACATTATTCCTCGATGTGTTCACACCAGTGTTACAAGACTAGGACTCACCTCGGACTTGACAAGCCATTTTTTGACTTGGACTCGGGCTCGGAGCCCAGACTCAACAAATAGAAAAACCTAAGAAATTCAAAGATTTGTAAGGATTTAAAACTTGTTTCATGCACCCTTTAATAAATAAACCTTAAATACACAATAGCATCATCAAATAGAAATTACTATGATCCCATACACAAACATACATCAATCACATAAGTATAAGCACAAATTTTAGTTGAAGGAAATAACACATTTAGATATATAAATATTGTGATATTGCTATCAGGATTCAATCGTGTAGTTTTACAAGTCAAACTCATTGACCCATGATTCATCAATAGTGGTTCACAAGAACCCATCTCTCATGATAATGAATGGTTCATAAGGAGGAAGATAAATCTTCATACATTTCTTCTATCACAAATGAGATAAGTGCTTGGTTTCATGAAGGTCATGAGACAACCATTAATGGGGAGTAGATACATGAAGAGCTGATGGAGAATGATAATGGCTTCAGACCTCCTATAATGGAATTTTTTTTTCATTTCAATGACGCAAGAGGCTTTTGGTTTCACTACCAAAATGAGCCTATGAAGAATGCATGTGAAACTCCTTTTGACCTTGAGGGTGTACTTACTCCATCTCAAGAATCATGCATTGAGGATGACATAGATCAATGCTAGGGCTAACCAATTAATAATTATACACATGAATAATTCAAACATGTACATGTCAATAAGGGAACTACAAGTACTCATAAACACGTAAGCCTCAAAAATTATACACACGAATACATAGTATACACAAATTAAAACAAAGTATATGCATGAATACAAGGTATACGCATGAAAACATGTAAGCGACAAAGTATACACTCGAATGCACGTAAGTCACAAAGTATACACGTAAGTTGTAAAGTATACACTTGAATATATGTAACTCATATCTATTGAACCATCAATTTAGAATGAAAATATGGACAGGCATCGAAAAAAGATATTTGTATTAACCAAATAGCCATGTAGGCTTACATAAATATATGTCGATATAAATAGCCATCTAGGCATACAATGTCAAATATGTCCAATAAAAAATATGTACAAAATTGCCATGCAGGCATACAATAAAGGACTCTGGAATCAAAAGTCATTGCTCTCCATGCCTAGGAAATAAAATCTTTTCCTTTCCTTTTTGCTCGGATGGCGATAGGTCTGTCACTCATTTTTGATGCACTCATGGAGTGCTCCTACTACTCCTCCTAGGGTTTAGTTCATGGTGAATTTATAACTATTACAATAAGAAGTAAAGACATGAATATATAGAAATTACATTATAAAAAATGATATATTTGACAAAATAATCACTTACAACCATCTCACGATCTCTCTCCATGAGGGAAATATCCTCACACCTATGCTCAGGCATGCTCAAGCCCTGTATAAACCATACAAATAGATAAAAACTACGTGAATCAATAATGGTTTGATTTCTCACTAACAACTATAACAACAAATGTAAATTAAAATTTACTAATTTGCTTCATACCTCTTCTATCAGAGCCATCGAGGATTGTATAGTAGATGTCACACCAATATCCATTGCCCTCGTCACATTCAGAGGTGTATCATCTTGCAACAACTAAAAATAAAACAACAAATTATTCAATGTAATCAATGATGTGCATGTATAAAGTACACAAATATATTAAGTACTTGATTCATTAGTTAAACTCTTTATTCTATTACCTGTGTGAAGGTTTGAGTAAATCCACCGCCACTGGGAAGTGTTCCATCAAAACCTCCAATATTAGTTTGTTCAACATCCAAAATTGCATATTAAATTACCATTCATAAAACAATTCCATTAATATGCAATAAACTTATAATTGTTTACTAGTTACATACCCTAGCAATAGGTGTACTGCAAAAATAGGTTGGTGGGGGGCCGGTGTATCTAGTCTCAACACTGTGACCCTACAATTTTATTAAAATCATAAAACATTTTTAGTTAATCTTGCATTTCAAAATCAAAATTTAATAAATTAAATTCAATGAACACATGCACTAAATTTTACCTGACTATCAATGCCATATGCCTCATGCAAAATGTTAGTTGCCCTCTCCATCTCCATAGCTGCAGACGGATCCTATGTACCAGTCTCCTGAGGGTCAGTGGGGTCATGTGAACAAGTAGCCCCGCAAGATTGACACACATGTGTTCGAAGACCACCACTAGAAGACTGCCCTGGATGGTGCTGTAGAAAAGGACTAGTATGATGGATGACACTTTGGTTCAAAGTGCTGATTTCCTACAATGTCTCTACGTCAACACTTTCCTTCATGATGAAAGGCATAACAATGTGCTGATGAGGTGGCGTAGCGAGATCTAATCTACCTTGTCACATAGGATCTGGCTGTGCACCAGGTCTATCCTGAGCTGACCCCCCACCTCTCCTTTGGAAATCCCTCATATCAAAATAATTTGGGATTTTGTTCAATATGAACTCACTGTATAGTTTCCTAAGGAAATATTGTGAGACCTTGCAATTGTTGCACAGTGGGTAATCGAAGACCATGTACCACCTATCATAGAACCGCTCCTTCATTTGTTGGTGGTGGCACCAATAGATATGAAACCTCTTCACATTGAGGGTAATATTTTTATTTGTGCGTGGGTCAGTGAATAATGAGCACAAATCACCTTTTGTTATTTTTAAATCTTTCACATCCTTGTATGATAGTTTATTTGCATAATACTCCCTAGCCACCTGCCTCCTATCTTCCCATCCAGTTATTTGTTTGCTAATTTAATCTACGTTTGTTAAAATATCTTTCAATGAATTTGCTAGGGTCATTCTTTCTATGGTTGAACCATTTGGATCACTCAACCTATTGATCAAATCCTCAATTTGATTTTTGTTGTTCTCAATTTCACTCATTAAATTTTGTTGAGAGCTAGGAGGGGGTTGAGTGATTGGTGGAGGAGGTTGATGTTGTGGTTGATTTTGATCTTGAAGATTTGGTTGGTCCTCCTGTTGAGGATTTTGAGGGTTTCCAGGTTGATTTGCATCTCCTAAAAATTCAAACAAATAGATATCAAATTCAACCTAAAACTAACAAATTAAAAAAAAAAAAGCATAGAATCCTTACCTCTTACAGCTCCTCATCGTCGTGGTGCCATCGTTGTGAAGAAATTCAGATTCTTGGCAAAGAAATTCTTCTCCTAGAATGCGAGCACGATATTTTAGGGTTTTTGGCCGTGGGTGCAGCAAAAAAACCAATCGAAATGCAAATGAGAGATTTGCATTTGTTTTTTTTCTTTTAACATTAGATAACGTGAGCACATTATAATGTGCTCATGTTATGGTTTTGTACTTGTAGCCACTAGGACCTTACCTAGGTTTAATGGAAGACATAACACGAGTGCGTTATAACGCGCTCGTGTTATGGTTTCCAACTCTTTTTTTTGAGAGTGTCCACGGAATTGCTACCCATTTCCATGCACCCGCCCAAGAGATGACCCCTAAAACCTTAACCCATATATAGATCTGTTATTCTAGGAATCTCATGATGTTCCCTAAGATATGAATCCTAAACCCTTAACCCTAAGACCTAAATCCTAGGAGATGAACCCTAAAACCTATGCGTATGTGTTATAAAAAATGGATAAATAAGAAATGCGTACGTGTTATAAAAAATGTATGCATTATATTTTAGGAATGCGTATGTGTTATATAATGTGTATTTGTTACCTTTACCAAACGAGTAAATAGGTAATGCATACACATTATATAATGTGTATGCATTCTATTTAAATCATGTGTATGCATTTTAATAACACATAAAAATTATTAAAAATTTGAATCTCCAACCCACATGCAGCCTCGGTTTTAGGCTTGAAAAAGGATTGGTAACCTGACCCTTAGCCTTTGACCTATAACTAAAAAACTAAGGAAAATTCAAGAGGAATGTCCACATTTGGCAATATGGTTGATGGACTTTTTTTCTTAGTCAATCTATGAAATTAAAAACCATTAGAGAACACAATGTCTAGTTTCCAAATATATAATTTTCATTAATATTGGATTATATTTGTTATTTTTAAATTAATTTCTAAGAAAACTAGTCCATAAAGTTGAAATATCAAGATTTTTTTGTTTTTTAATAACTTTATTTTGGTTAAGTTTCTTGTAAAAAAAATTATATGGCATCAATATTTAGTCAATTATCTATACAATGAAAAAAAAAGGTTCAAAAAATATTTAGTTTAGGTCCAATTATGTTGTTTGTACATGTTGATTTTTAAAACTAGTAATTAAGGCCAATTAAAATTCAATAAAAATTACAAAAAAATATCCTCATCAATATTCATGTTATTAGCTCTCTTTCCTCAAAATAAATTAGCAAAACACTTTTATTTGGGTCAAAAAGTGATGTCCATATACGTGCATGGTATGGTAAAAACAAAATGACTTTTAAAAAGTGGTTTTTATACATCCCTATCAAAATTTAATTTCTATCATTTCGGTATTTGAATAAATTGAATATTTAGAAACTAGATTCAAAATGATAAGTTTTTTGTTACTGATTTTTTTTAAGATTCTTTATGTAAGTGCCTCAAATTTTCAGTCCAAATGTGACAAATTCTAAAAAACAGCAAAAAAATTCCACTTTTTGAGCTTTTTGTGGACCCAACTTCTTGCATCAGCCTAGACCAATATTGATGTCACAAGAACACTGCATCTAATACTCATACCTCTAAATATCCAATCTTTGTAACATATGTATCCCAAGTGGAGATCATCCAAATTTTGGCACACCAGATCCATCCTTAACCCATGGGGTACACTCAAGGAAAAGGGTTTTCCACTATGGACCAACAAATGTGGTCCTCAAAGGGGGAGTCGATTCAACTCGACGTTCCAAGGGAGAACCAAATTCTTGACATCTATCCATTGGCTAACACAGGGATGCATCAAGAATCACAATGTTACCATGTTCTAAGGAACTTAGGGACTGTCTCAACCCCAAATGAAGGAGGCTATTAGCCCTCAAGCAAGATCAGCTCCTTAGGCACACCCAAACCCCCATTACACAACAAGACTCCATATTGAACCAAAAAACATAACAAAACATGAAATATCATCACAAATAGTTAACACAAGGGTATATGCAAGTAGATCATCCTTGATTTCCACAAAACCCTTATCCCAAGTTGGATACCGAGTATCCCAAACTTGAGTCACAAACATAACATTCATTGGTTTCTCATAACACATATTATAGTGCACTTTAATAACTTTAGACACACTTTTTAAAAAGAAACGCTTAGAAACTTTGAAACACATAAAGACCACTTAGCACTATCAAAGCATGAACTAGTTTACATTTGAAACAATTACCAACAACTAATTACATCACTATCACATTGGATTTCAAAGAAGGAATTTCACATAATTCTCAATCCTCAACACGACTCTCAAAACAAACATTAGAACAATAATTATTTTCACCATAGATTAAAACACAATATACCACTAAGGTTAAACTCCTTGTTTACAAAATTATTCAACTCATAGTCCCATTGCACCAAATTTAAGCATCATCATTAGAAACAAGATAATCACTAATAATCAATGCTAATTTATCTCATTTTCTATCTTCTACTTGAGAAATAAGATAATATTTTTCAATGCTGAAACATCAAATCTTTTGAATAGGACAACTTTTAAACAATCAAAATTAATATTTTCAAATTATAGGCACGTCCTCGTCATATGAATAACATTGCATTAAATTCATATAAAAGATCATACTTGTCAAAAATCATCAACTCAACTAGATAGTTTTTATAATTAAATTGTAACACAACAACAAAATCTAGAGTAAGCAACATTCTTAATAATCAACCCAAGTTTTATGGTGGATAGCTAGATTGTATTGAATTTGTAGTGCGAAACTAAGAGAGCATCTAGTTATGATGGGCCACTTTACTACAAAAATCATTAAATAATTGTTCAAGGAGATGACTCTACATAGTTAGAATCTATCTCTATTATGAAGCAAGTTAAAGTAATGAACATAAGTAACTTTAATTAAGTACCTCCTAAAGGAAATTTCCCATAAACACGTCTATTAATTCTTTGAAATCCAGAAATAGTTTTATATAAATATTTTTCCTTCTTATATCACTTCTCTAATTGGGTTACATGAATTCAAGAATAAATATAATCGACCAAGAATCCAAATAAAGAGAAACATTGAAAATGAACAATTAGAATTAACATAAAATATTCTTCAAATAAATTTTTCATAATCCTAAGTGATTCAAGGAAATTTCCCTCATAAATCAAAAGAACTTGCTCCTAACATGAACAAGAAGACAATAATCAGAACATTGTTGGGAATCTAAGACATTTGAATTCAAGGACAAGAGAGAAAATGACTTCAAGTTTTTTTAAAAAAACTAGTTATAATTGATGTGCTACTTTTAACCTTTTATTGCAAGACTAAGGACAATATCACTTAATTACTTCTCCCCACAATATTAGGAAATTAGCTTTACTCACTAATTAAGACATTACACACATTTGGAAAACAACATGATAAATAAAAAAAACTGTTTCGCTTCCATCACAAACATGTCGAGAAACTAAAAGGTGGCATTTACATCTAATTTAAAGAATTCAATACAACTTCTATTTATTATGAAAATACATCAAATGAATGGTGTAGCTCCATCTTTAACTAATAAAATCTATCTATTTACCCATTTGCATTATTACTAATTTTCCCCGAAGCTCCCAAAGTGTAGCAACTTGGGGCTCTGATATGTAATGCCCCGCCAAGTAACCCTAAAGGAAGTTTTAATTAACGTTTTAAGAAAACTAATCTTTTTTTATAAAGTGCATTTAACATACACATTCACTTACTAATTAACAACAACCTCTAAGGCTACAAGGTTAGGATTACTTAAACCCACACATACATATTACATATCACCATAGCAGTATAAACCTTATGAAATAAACATCATACATCATAAGAATACCACCAAACCCTATAAGATAATCAACCAAGATACAATATCGTAATCATTAACTTAATCCAATAGTTACATTCCTCATTCCCAGAATGAGACACTAGTACAAATGTATTACAATTACATAACTCCACCTCATAAACAAAAGAGGGGTAGATAACTTATACAAAATGATATACTACAATGCAAGGTAATTCAACAAGAATCGCGAGCTGTCCATCTGGATGTCTTGCCACCAAGTACTGAAGATAGATGGGGACCCAATGATTTTGGTGCATGTTCCACCCTACCAATGTGGTACCCGAAGGCCCACCCCCCATGCTAGGAGATAGTAACCAAGTAACATGGACAAAGATTTACAACCACTAACCAAAGGCAGACTCATACTGACCCATGCTGATATAACCAAATAAATGAACTAAACAAGTACATCTCAAATACAATACAAGTACAAATCAAGTACAACATTCACATCACCGACATAGGTCACATTGCTTCCAGACATAAAGTAGATCAAGTATGTTCACAGAACCATACATATAAAAAAAAAAGAAACTATTGTCCTAGATAGAGTGTCATCGCAAGGTTTGTCATGAGATCTCCTCTAGGAATTCTTTATAGGCTTTGGCACAAGTAATCCTGGTGGCCTCAACCGAATCCTGACACTCATACTCACTCATGCAGAATCAACTATCTTTCGTACGGATAAGATAGTTGATCTTGCCATTCCAGGCCTTCTCACTCATCCCAAGTCTAAACAAGCCCTTGTGTCTACGAGTGAGGATTAAATTATCTTGATTAGTGAGAAGTTAGTCTTAATTTTCTAAGTACATTACTTTAATTATCACTTGTTTAAATCACTCCTGAAGGTTATCTAGTTTACCTCTTTGGGCTCTGGCGCCTAACAGAAGCCACTCTTCTATTCGACAACACACACCCAAACAATCCACCAAGGGAACTACAAGTGCATACCAACTAGGCATCATAATCCACTCCAACATAAGGATGATACAAATAATAAAACTCACTCCAAATATCTTGGAGGCAACAAACACATAGTCCACTCCTTTCATAGGAGACAACAAGATGAAACCATAGAACAAGGTCACTCCATACAAGGAGACACGGATCCCATAATCCGCTCCTAAACCAAGGAGGTGCAAACATCCCCATTCGTGAAAACCGGGTAAAACTGAAAAGACGCCATGCACTACCCAAGGGAAAACAACTGGATGGCATAAAGATTCAACAACCCTTATCCTCTAAGTTCTTCTAGAAGACTTATAATTTAGGACTAACATTAAATCCCAAAACCAACAATGTAATATGACGACATAGCAACAAAAACATTCAAGTCATTAATCAAATCTAATATTTGGATTTCCTAAATCCATACTCATTCAATAGGTAGTGTTGGCAAAGTAAAAAACACAATAACTAGATCATCTAAAATAATCATAACCCCTATTTCCCTTTTCATTATTGGAAATCTAAAACAATTAAACTTACTTCCCTTTACTAAATACAAAGAATTAAATCCTTTAAGATAAGTATGAGGAAGATACTACTTTTGGATATACTAAATCCATATCTCTTTCATAATCCAATCACAATGATTCAATTAATCTAAATAGAAATTAATAAATCACATAATTGATTGCCTCATCAATAAAACAACTTCTTAATTTACTTTTAAATCGACACAAATCCATGCAAGTAACTCTTTCCTTTTCTTAACCAAACCTTACATCTCATTCAATTTTCTATTTAAAACATTCAATCACTTTAATATAATAACATATTGTTTCTCTATCCATTTTCCATATATACTAATCAATCCATTTTTAAATCTCTATTCAATAATATATTGCATGCTTCTCATTAAAATAAAATACGATAATGAATTTTACACTTAATATATATATATATGCTCCATATTATATAGACACCAAATATATATATTAATAAATTTAATTACATATATTCTTTAATATTCCATTCACAGTGACTAGATTACTCTATGGAACTAAATAAAACATAATAACTATTTGCCTTTTTCAATATAGTTAGTTCCTAAAATTTACTTCTAATGCAACCTAGCACTATTGCAAACAATCTTTTCAATTTTCTATCCGGAGTCTATGTCTCTTCAACTATCTATTTAAAAACATGCAATTTCATCATTGTATAAAAACATCTTTTGGCTTATCTATTTGACCACGCATTCATATTGTTTCTAATTAAATCTCATTAACTAAAACAAACATTTAAATATAAATATTTCTATAGTTTTTCAATATATATAAATATCTTTTTCCTTATCAATTTTGACCATACATTCAAAACTTATCTTTTAAATTCTACATGCAAAGCTAAATTACACGCACTTAAATAAAACAAGGTAAATACTGATTGAAAATACTCATGAATATATATATATACATTTCAATATATTTTCTCCAATCATATTAACAAAATAAATATTTCCTTTTAAATCAAATAATTACTTCTATTAAAAAATATCTTTCTCTATACATTTCCTACACATACTAATCATTTCTATTAGAACACTAATAATACCCAATTGGTAAACAACAAAATAAAATAAGATAAAATATTAATTCCACTAATCTAATATACAAATTTTATTTAAAATAATATAAATAAATATAATAATTTAATATTATAAATTATAATATAAAATATTATCAAATAATATTTTAATATTATAATAACAATACATAAAATATTAATATTTATAAATATCAATTTATTATTATTTTATTTTTAGAGCAGCCATGGGAAAATAACTTAACAGCAGTCTCATGTTTCAAGCATAACTCAGAAACTACGATTTGGGTATTTGCGATTTTTTGACAGGGATACGAAAATTTCAAAGTGCAAAACCCTTTAAATTTCTTGACAACCCAGTTTGTGTAAGTGGAGTTATAGGTGACGTAACAAGACCATTTTACCATGAAAAATATAACTATCCTATAGATTTTAAAATCTGATTTTGAATAATAAACAGAGGGTTTCATTTTCTAAAAACATTCTAAATGCATTATTCAATCTCTATGTTTGATTTCCATAATAACATAATCGATTTCCCCAAATAATTTAAATTCAACTGAGGTTTTCACAATTTTCACTCAAGAATTTTCACAAGCAAAGGCTGTAAATTTATTTAATTCTTTTCTTCTAATATCAAATTTATTTTCTAAAACAGATTTAACATACAATTCTTTAATCACTACTATTTAAAAAAAAACAATTAAGAACAATAAAACACAAAGAGGAAAACTTGGTACAAGAAGCTACAGGAAGAGATGAATTTCTGATGCAAGCCTCCTCCAAAGATTTCCTTAATTTTCTTCAATCCTCCAATGAATCCAATCCAAAACCCAACAAATGCAAACAATCTTTCCTTCAATCAATTCTACAATCAAACTTTTTTCAAACCCTTGTGCAAATTTTCCAAAATTTCTTCTCTGTTGTAAAAATGTATTTTTCTCAAAACTTTTTGCCCTAAAATTAAAACATGTATTCTTTATAAATCAAAAATACCTAATTCAACCCTAATTCACATTACATGCAAATTAGATATTTCAATTTCAATTTCAATTTCAATTTCAAATTTTACAACCCTAATTCACATTGCATGCAAATTAGATATTTCAATTTCAATTTCAATTTCACTTTTCGAAAACCCACTTTCAATTTAAAATGCAATTTCAAATAATAAATTAATTTTCAAAGTTGCAACTAATTTCCCAAATAAACATTTAATTACAATTTCTAATTTAATTCCCACACATTGAAATTAAATTCCAAAATTAATTTTAATTCTTTTATTTCCTTTCATTCTCTTGCATCACGTTTAATTAATTAATTTAATTATTTAATAACTAAATTCAACCCCCTTGGATTAAATTTAATTAATTAAATAATTAAATATAATTAATTAATTTAAATATAAAATTTTATCCACAATACATTATTTAAATTAAATAACCATCACATGATTTAAATGCAATTATTCTAAATATCTATTTCCAAATCAAGAATCCTTCAGAATTAAATAACATTAAAGCAAGACAGACAATGACTCGACACACACAACTGACGACACACTAAGGCTAGGGTGTAAACTTGACACATGTTACCTAGCTACTATCTCCCGTTCAACTTAACCATTGGATCGACATGCTCAAACCTGTGAAACCAAGTGGAGTCGATGTCATGTACCTGCAATCTTGCAACCAAGTAAACAACATCATACAATATATCCAGCATATAATACACACCGTGAAGAAGGAATTACGGATTCGCAGGGCGCTCGCAAGCGAGTGATGCGAACCCGTCTTTTTCACCAATACACTCATCAAAACTGACACTTCCATCATAATTCCAATAATCTCATAATAACATCTCATGTTAACTCTACAACATCATTAATCTATAATGCATGTGAAACAATAATCAGATAACTACATCCCACAATAATAGTTGTTGCTCAATAGTAACAATCAAAACATCATAACAAAATGTATCCAGCATCAAAATAACTGCAACCAAATATAGCATAAAGCAAACCGAACAAGAAAGAAAATGGAGGGGTATTACATGATACCTATGTAATGCCCTACCCAAGATTCAGTGAATAAAATAATACAAAGTAACTAAATAAGAGAAGTAAATAATTAAATAAAATAATTAAAGATAAACTACTTAATTTAAAACTTGTATAATGCTATGGATTTAATATCAATAATGATGAAGTCTTGCACACTCCAAAAGAATATTTTTCAAGTTAGATACTCTCTCTACTAATCCAACAATTAAATTTACAAGAGGGAATGATAATAATAATAATAATATTAATGATGTCACTAAGGAATTTCGTAATCATTACTTTATGATGAATCTGATAATGTATACACCCAATGTTAATACAAACAAAATGAATGACTTTTCACTTTTAAAACCAAACATTACTATTCAAACTTCACATTAATTTTCAACATCATTTCTATTCATTTAAACTACACATAAAAATGGAACATATTTTGATAAGGCTAGTATTAAATCTTCATAATAACATTAAGTTAACCCCCAAAAGATATTTTATACCATTAAATTATAATCAAACAAGACATATAAATTTGTAGTGAAGGTAAAATCAAGATTACATAAAGGTTGAGATGTGTAATAGAATCAAATACTAAAGATGCATTGTAAGTGGTGAATCAAGCTCAATCTATTTACCTTTCCAAGTGAGCTATTTAATGCCTAATCATTAGAAATGAAGACAATAATTTAAACAATACTTTAAACCAACATTACAAGCATAAACCTACAAGAAATAAGCTAACAAGAACTATACCATCTAATATTGAACACACTAACGTTATAGGACTAATAACTCAACAACTTGAGATTGATTATGTATATTTGTAGTATACACACACAACTAAATATATACACATAATTCATGACTATTTAGTTCGTTAAAATTTGTTAGTAGCTGTACTTTAATGGATTTATAAGCTTTAACATTATAATTCAAAAATTAAACCATATTTCTTTACTTCATAACTCTACCGAAATTATTATTCTTCTTACAAAGTTTTTTAGGTGATTTCAATGACCAACTTTTCTTACTATACTTAGACTCTTCTATGATAAGTTGTTTGAATCACTTTGATATAAATTAAAATATTCCTAGTTTTGGATTAAATGGAGATATTTTTCATCCAATAATAAACCAAATAAATATTTAAACTCTCTATCAAGAACACAATCTTGAAAATAAGAGGATAAATAAAATCAACAATTTGAAACCAAATTTTCAAAGCACTATACAATTAAGGCTCTTAATGGATAACTAGAAACATTTACAAAAAAATAACTAACTTAATAATCCATGTAAGGGTTTTTTTTCTCATTTTTCTATCTTTCTCATTGAAAAGTTTCTTCATATATTTCTCTTGCCTACATGATACCCTAACTTGGTTTCACTCAATTTGTTTTTGTTTTCAGTTTATTGTTTTAGTTTCAAAATAGGAAACACTAATGTTTTAATCATAAATTATATTAATTTTATTGGGTCTCTCTTATTTTTGGATATGTTTTACAAATATTTTATTTCTAGAAACCCTTTAAATTTTATCATCAAACACTTTATCTTTCATTCTGTGTAAACATATTTGTAGGACTGTTTTATGATAGATTTTTATTGTGAATAAGGATGTCAATGTTTTCTTAATAAATCATAATTAGTGATTTAGTTTAATACAAGTTTTTAAAATGTTTTTTTGAGATTAATAATAGAAAAAACCATTAAATTATATGTTTTAATCATATGTTTATCATTTTTTATGATCAAATACATGGAACTACTTTTAAACAAATTATTGTTTAGCATAGGGGCAGCAATATTGTTACCTCAATAAAACCAACGTGTTTCTCTTTTGAAATATAGAGATCCATCAAGAAGAAAAATAATATGGGCCAATGGGCTCTCCACCCAACCATAGGATTGAGATTCAATCCAGTCCCAAGCTAGGCTCTCATAACACTTCCACTAAATTACTTTCCACACAAGATCAACAACCAAAGTACAACATATAACATCCATATAACTAAAATTGACACATTACAACCACTAATAACAAGGATTCCTACACAAGTTTACACTTTACATACTTTACATATCATAACATCTTGCATTCATATTTCTTTATTTTAACACACAAAAAGGGTATAAATGAAATTAAACTAAGCAAGGTGGAATACTCAACCAATGTGAACCCCAACACACTAATTGTAGACAAAAAAGGGATTCAACATCAAATTTAACATGGATTTTTTTATAAGAAAGATAAATATGACAATAAACTCATTACAAATCAACAAAGATAGATAACTAAAAGGTTAGACCTCACCAAGAAAGTTTTCTATCCAACTTGTAGAAAAATATCTCCAAGCAATCTCTTTCAATGCTCCTTCCTCTTAAAAAACATGGCAAGAACTCAAAAATGAAGAATGAAAACTAAAAATGAGCTCAAGAACAATCCAAAAACCCCAAAAGGGAGAAACCCCCTCCTCCCCACAAATATAGAGAATAAATAGAAGGTGAAAAGGCAACCTCCTTTTCAACTTACCAACAACACGTTCAACTCCAATTTTCACCACTTTTCATATGTGAGTAATTAGATTGGGTTTTAGAATTTATTAAAGGGGTTTTATGGAATAAAAATACCCCTACCCCACAAACCTATTGCCTAGGAAAATTTTGAAACAATTAAACCACATAAGGACTTCATAAAATATAAAATAAGTTACCATAATAATAAAATGACTCACAGGACTAATAAAATGACTTTCACATGCACGCAACCCAAACCACACAAAACAAGGTTAAATCACATGCCCATGACAAAACTAATATTTCATGAGGATACAATAAAATAAGTAGCTATGTGACCCCCTTATCAATATTGGAAAATTTTACCTATTTACTTAACCAAAAAAGTGCCAGTATTACTCATGATTAATGATAATTTTAAAAATGACATAGGAATTAAAAATTCTAAGTATAATAATCAACTAGAAAATTAGATCTAGTAATCTACACAAGTAACATACAATTTAACACCCCTTACTCACATGATAATTGTTATGGAGTGAAGGAACAATTGAGTGAATACTATCTGTTATCAAAATATCACCACTTATGTCAATAGAATATTTAACTTATTCTGCATACTACTATAAGTAGCATTAAATATCAAAAAATGTCTTCATATTCACACCTACTCACATCTATAATATGTAATTACCTAATATAATGTAATCCAGTTAATATACATGGTAATATTGCAAATAACTAAACATATTGACTATTGCATAATTACATAGAAAAAAGAATGGAACTCATTTGACTATCACAAGAATTCACAGCTGTTAGATAGGATTAGTCAATAATATGAACAACTTCATGGTGTAGCAACAACCATCATTCGTGTGTACTATCCAACATGAAATAACATATAAATCATAGAAACCTAATAGGATCAAAAAGGTCACAAGGGACGTGGTCTTATAGATTTCATGCTCACTGGTTCATGGTTAAAAGTCTACTAACTATGCATTAGCCAACCTCCAATAGCCAACAAAGTGTAACCTCTATCGACCTCCATATCTGTTATTAGTGGCTTCCAAGTTTGGACCTGCATGTTGTCATTTTTTTTCTTGCTTTGCACACCCTCATCATTTGGCGTCTTCACATACGAGTCCAATATCTACCCATTTCCTAGCTTTGACAACCACATGTGGAGTGTAAATTTGAGGAAAATTTGTATTTTTTGTGCCCCTTTCATTTATTATGGAAGCCTCCCACATACTTTTCATCTATAATATCCTTTATTAAATAATTGTTGTAGATTTTTAATCATTTTTGTAGGTTGTTTTTACCTTCTTAGGAAGAAACCATTTATCACATCACCTACAGATTCTCATGACCTCCTCACCATTGCAAAATGTGGCTTCATTTGTAGTGACCCGCATTGCTTTTTTGTTGATTACTCAAGGAGGCATCAAAGTAATCTTCAAAAAAATATCTTGTGCACTCAACCACACACCTATCCATAGGTTGTGTGCTATAAATATTAGAGGTTTCACAAGAATATGTGTTATTAAACACATTTCATTAGTATTTATTCTCCTGACGCTAGAATTCTTTGGCATGCACAACTAAGGTGAGAAAATTTTGCATTGGAGTATCAAGCTTACAAGTGCCTTTCACCTATTCATTGTATTGTGGTGTGTGTGATGAATAAAGAGACTCATAGTTTTTTGAACTAGAGGCATGTAGGTAAAACTATGTGGAGGTTGTAGTTGTCAAAAAGTGTTGGATCATAGCAAAATATCTCCAAAAATCAAGCCTGGCTTGTAGCCCTTTAACACTAGCTTCTCATCCCAAATCAAAGGCAACTTTTTTTGTAATCTTACTTGTTGTTATCTTTGATGTCAAACTACTATTGTAACTATTAGTTTTTAATGCCAACTCTTTAGTGGTTAGCTGATTGTGGGTTTATTCAAAAATCTTGTAAAGGGTTTTTTTTCCTTTTCTGATAACTTGAAAATGGGGGGTTGGTTTTTCAACTATGAATAGTCATTGGAAGGCTTGTTATCATTTCGATGTTTACACATCAATTTTTTTTGGAAATTGTGTTGTTTAAATGAAAATTTTATCCTGTAAAGTTAACTTGTAAGAAATTTTTGATGGGGCATAAATTTCACCCTGATTATCGAAATTTAGCAATTTTTTAAAATTTCGATCAAAATTTTGCAAGGAATTGAAATTTATTTGTAATTTAAGATCTGGGTTGCAATTTTTTCAAAATTGTAAAAATCTCCATGAGTTATAAATGGGAGATTTTGGCATATGATCTTCACAACTTGTAAAATTTTCTTACACATTGTTTTGGGCGGCTACAATCAACACTAATCATTTTGGGGGGCAGGGCTCTCTAAATCAAGGGGGAAATCTAGGTGTTTTCTACTTTAAATATTTTTAGTACATGTGATCATGTCTCTCACACTAAATACCTTCTATTTGAGTATTCTTCATAATCCTCCTAATAAATGAAAAATAAAATATGGATATTGTGGAAAGAAAAGGCATACATAAAAAGAATGCCATTTTCATTGAATTGAGAAAATGAAGAAAATTCTTCTTATTCATGGTATTGTCTTACCTGATTCTCTAGTTCCAACAAATGCAAAATCATCATTTAGTCTCACTCAAACATCTTGTGAGGCATCATCATTTGGGGATGGACAATGCAACTTGATGACTTACATTGATATCTCATTCATGATTTGACCTATCCAACCTAGTTATCATCATTTTCAATAGTATTGGATTCACATCGGTCCAAACATAACCATACATACATGGTCCCTGTTCTAGAATCTTCTATGGTACCTAATCCATCATATCAATATCCATCACACATTAACATTGGCTTGGAGATCATTGAACATCTTTTGAAGGCATCATTAGCATCATTTCAGTCTTTAGATCACATGAATCATTTAGAGAAATTCATATTACTTCTTGTATATTCCTATTTAGAGTGGGAGTTCATCTTTAGCATCTAGTGTTGAGCATCTACTGGCACTACAAGAATCATTTTGAGGGGAGGCTGCATGGTTTCTCTTCTACCATCAATTTTGGAGGAAGAATTTCCTCTCATAGAGTTTATCAGTTCATAGTTTCTAGGGGAGTCACATGACCTTCTCTATTTTCTCTCCTATGGAGAGAAAATTCATTGTAATTTGTGCTAGAAGTATGTGGAAAACATGATAAGCTTTGGTAACCTATGGTTATTGCAACAAAATTATGTGGAGAAGATCCTCATAAGATTTAGTATGAAAATTGTGAAACCAATAAATATCCCTTTAGCTTCTCATTTTAAGCTTTCTTCAAGTTTATCTCCCATTAATTAAAAATAAAATGATTACATGTCTTGTTTACCATATGCTAATGTAGTAGGAAGTTTAATGTATGTGATGGTATGCACAAGACCAAAAATTTGACATGTAGTTGGTGTTATCAGTAGATACATGGAAAATCTAGGTAAAGAGAATTGGGCAGTAGTGAAATGGGTGCTTTAGTATCTTAGAGGCACAAGTGATTATTGTATCACCTTTGATGGTTGTAGTGGTTCACTTTGTAGTTATGTTGATTCAAATTTTGTATGTAATTTGGATAAAAGGAGATCTACATCAGGTTATGTCTTTACTCTTCCAGGAGGACCTATTTGTTGGATATCAAAGCTTCACGAAACAATTGCTTTATCCACTACTGAGGTAGATTATATGGTTGTCTCACATGCTTGCAAAGAGGAAATTTGGTTGAAGGGTCTTTCGAGCATGAGTTTGGAAAAGTGTAGGACAAGGTGATTATATTTTGTGATAGTCAAGGTGTTATACATCTAACTAAAAATACAACTTATCATAGTAGGAATACGCATATTGCGATTAAATCATTTTGTGAGATGATTTATTGTTGGAGGTGGAGTAGATCTTGAGAAAGTTCATACACTAGAAAATTGTGCAAACATTTTGATAAAAATAGTATAGTTAGAGAATTTGAAGTGGATTTTGACTTCTCTTGGCTTGCAGAAAAGGTGATGAATGGGAATAGGCAAGTATCAGGTAAATTGTTGTCAAGGTGGAGATTGTTGGATTATGACAAAAAAATTAGAAATAAATTTGAGATTTATCTTTGGAAAGATAAAGGAAATAAAAAAATAGGAAAATGTTATCTTTAGAAAAAAAGATTTAAAAGAATTTAAAAAATAGAACAAAGCAATCAAAATAAAGCTATATTTTTCTATGTTTAACACATGTTGAAGATGCTATATATCTTGCTGCCTTGAAGGCTAATTTTTTTTAATGAATTGTAATTGAAGAGAAACATTTATGTGAAGGTTGTAATCAATTTCTCTGAGTAATAATAATACCTATACTTTCCCCCATAGATGTTTCCTTGGATTATTGTCAAGGTTTTACCACGTAAATTTTTGTTTGTTTATTCTTATGTTATTCCATTTTAGTTTCTTCATTAATTATTTGCAACTAATTTATGCTAAAATATTATTTGTTTTTTGGGTTTTATGTTTCTGTTTACACAACGTGGAAACCCAAGCTCAACATTGCTCTCCAAGCAAACAAGGGTAATTTGTTTGTCTAGTTTGTTTCAATTTTTTTATGGTTTTACGAAGTAAAATTGCTCATATACATTACATATATCTTACATGCTTTGCAGGTTTTTTATACTTGCATGAGGGTTGCAGTCCTCAATCATGCACAAAGATATCAAGTGTAGTAATATACTTTTGGATAAAATAATTTTTGCCAAGATAACTGACTTTGGTCTATCGAAGTTGTTAGAAAATTCCAAAAGCTATATAAAAACTAATGTCAAGGGAACACTCGGCTATCTTGATCCTGAGTATTTTCATACTTCACCATTATATTATTCTGAGTATTTCAAACTTCATACTTTAATCAACAAAACGAGTAGTTTAACATTCATCAAATGGTTTACAATACACTAGATTTAGAACTTGCTACAGACATTTTTGAACATCATTGTTAAATGAAAAGAGTGATGTCTATAGTTTTGGTGTAGTTTTGTTGGAGGTTATTTTTGGAGTACCACCCAAAGAAGGAATAATTGAATAATTAACTCATTTAACATATAACCTAGTTTATTTTTCTCATAAATCATAATATATAGCTCTCTATTTATTATTATACAAGAAAAAAACATTACTTTCATGTGGGAGACTAACAGACCTGATGGATTCTTCATTGGGTGGCCAATATAGTTTAGCATCTGCATGGAAAGTTGTAGAGATTACATACACTTGTGTGGAACCAAGAGAAATAAATAGACCTATAATGAATATTGTTGTGAAAGAGCTAGAAGAGGCAACAACACGTGTATTGGATGACAACAGTGAATCTAGATACTCTCAGAGTGCATTGTCAAATGTATTAGTGTCAAATGTAATAGTGGATATCCTTTAGTTGCGAAAATATGCCCATGTACAATCATGTATTCTTTTACAAACTTCTAACTATAAGAATTATTATATTAAATCATTCATGTGGATCACTTATTGACCATCCCAAAGATAATCAAATTTTAGGAGTGGCTTATTGTATTTGGTTGGGTTATTTAACTTAATTTCTTGCTCGTTTTCATCAATCATCCTTCAATGGAAAAGGATTAAAATTTTATTACAGTTTCAAATATTTTTATTTTTAATCAACTTTTTATTTTTATTGAGGAAAATCAACAATATTAAAAAAATTATCAGTAAATTATTTATATATATAATTTCTAAAGGAAGTACCACAGGTTAACCCTATGGTTAGGACAGTTACAGCTCAGTCGGATATGTTAGCAGTGAACTATATGAGGGATTTGATTCGATCGCAGCCACCTCGATTTGATGGAGTAGGTACCCGTCTAGAGGCCGAAACTTAGTTGATAGGTTTGGACCAATGTTTTTCCATGCACCCTTTTGATAGTAATACTAAAGCGCAGTGCGCTGTTATTCATCTCTGAGGATTTGCAGCCACTTGGTGGAAACTAGAGGAGCAAAAGCTCCATATTGACATGAGTATGGTGTCTTGGGAGATCTTTCTTGAGCGGTTCAGAGCCCGATTTCTCTCTGATCATTGGAGTCAGCATAGGGGTGATGAGTTCGATGCTATATGATAGTTAGCCATGATGATAGATCAATATGAGAGGTGATTCTATTAACTTAAATAGTTCACAGGAATAGGGGATGATGAGGGGATGCTTGTGCAACATTTCATCAAGGGCTTAAACGCCCGTATCAATGGTGGTGTGCGGGTCTTTGAACCCAAGTCTATGGAGATAGCTGTGGAGAAGGCATGACTAGTGGAGGAGAACTTGACTATGGCACTAGGAGGTCATACAGGTGTGCATATTGGCAGTGGTATAGGAGCTGGGACTAGTGTTCGAGGGGGACAAACACAGGGAGTTGTGCCTCCTAAGACACAGCAGATATCAACACAGGGCAGTCAGCAGTAGTCATTTCAGGGGAAATGGAAAGGTTTCCATCAGGGACACGGTAATAGGAACTGGAGGCACATGAAGCATTTCAACTTCGAGCAACCCGCTCAGAGTGTCCAGTCCACTTTTGGAGGCAGTGTACAACAGTCTAGTGCACCAACATGAGGCAGAGGTTATGGTAGGGGCACAAGTTGCTTCTCTTGTGGTCAACAGGGCCATATTGCTAGGATGTGTCCCAATAAGGGCACGTCAGGATTCACTCAGAGACTAGCGGCGTCAGAGCTGACAGTGGGAGATGCTAGTAGAGGCCATCATGTGTTCACAATGGTTGATACCTGCCATGAAGAGCACGAGGGTACCATAGTAGAGACTTATGGTATGTTATTGGGTAGCCCTATTACTATTTTATTTGATTCAGGAGCATCCAACTCCATCATTTCTTCATCTATAGTGTCATGTTGTAGATTGGGAGTGGTAAGGCAAGCCAATAGGTGGCAAGTTGAGTTAGCATCTGGTGCGAAGGCTACATCACATTCTGTAGTACCTGACTATAGGTTGGAAATTGGACCACTCCTTACTACCTTAGATCTTTCGGTTATACCATTCGGATCCTCTTATGTTGTCATAGGTATGGATTGGTTAGAGGCTCACCAAGTAGTTATTGATTGTCGACGTAAGTTGATTCAGTGCATTAATGCACCAGGTGGTGACGTGGATATTATAGGAGTGCAGAGACCGATATCTTTGAGGATTATCTCAGCTATGCAGTTGAGGATATGTGTTCATCATGGATGTTAGTTGTTTAAAGTTATAATTTAGGACTTGGGATTAGGAGATGGAGAGGAGAAGGTATCTCTTGATAGTCATCCCATTCTTCAGGAGTTTATAGATGTTTTTCTAGATGATATTCAAGGGATGCCACCGAGGAGAGATATAGATTTTAAAATTGACTTAGTACCTAGATCGGAGCCTATTTCACGAGCTCCCTTTTGCATGACTACTCAAGAGCTTAAAGAGCTTCGTTTGCAGTTGGAGGAATTACTAGAGAAATGGTTCATTCATCCTAGTGTTTCTCCTTGGGGAGCACCAGTCATCTTCATGAAGAAGAAGGATGGTTCACTTTGGTTGTACATTGATTACTGACAATTGAACAAGGTGATGATCAAGAATCATTATCCACTTCCCAGAATTGATGACTTGTTTGACCAGGTCAAAGGGGCTACCATCTTTTCAAATATAGACCTTAACTCGAGATACCATCAACTCCATATTTTTCACGCATATATTCATAAGATGGTGTTTCAGATGCGGTATGGTCACTACGAGTTTACTGTGGTACCATTCGGGTTGACGAATGTGCCATCTGTATTCATGAGTTTGATGAATGGAGTATTCTGCACATACCTTGACAGGTTCGTTCTTGTCTTTCTTGATGATATATTGATATATTCCAGGACAGTAGAGGAACATGAGGAGCATTTGCGACAGGTACTTCAGTGTTTATGTGAGAACCAACTTTATGCCAACTTGTTGAAATGTGAATTATTCAAGTCTGAGATCAAGTATCTATGTCATGTGATCTCACGAGAGGGAATATCTATGGATCCTTCAAAGATCCAAGCTATTCTTGATTGGCCTATGCCCACAAATGTGGTAGAGATCCATAGTTTTATGGGGATTGCAGGTTATTATAGGAGATTTGTGTAGAGTTTTTCTAGGATAGGTCATCCTATCACTTCTCTTCAGAGGAAAGGGAAGAGGTTTGGATGGTCAAAGTAGTGTGAGTCAGCTTTTTAGGTTCTTAAGGACAAGTTGACCAGTGCACCAATTTTAGCGATACCTGATCCCATAGGAGGTTTTCTGGTTTGTACAGACGCATCCTTAGAGGGCTTAGGAGCAGTTCTGATGTAGGAGGGACGAGTGATAGCTTATGAGTCACGGAAGCTTAAAGATCATGAATTGAATTATCCCACACATGATCTTGAGTTAGTGGCAGTAGTCGATGCATTGACCAGATGGAGACAATTTTTACTCGGGCACAAATTTGAGCTACATAGTGATCATAGGAGCCTTCAGTACATTTTTACTTAGCCGAACCTTAACGCTAGACAGAAGCGTTGGATGGAGTTTCTTTGTGAGTATGACTTCAAGGTGAAGTATATTCAAGGAAAAGAGAATGTCACAGCTGATGCACTTAGTAGACATAGGCATGAGATAATCGATTTGACTCTTATGGTAGATTTACGAAGTCAGATTCTTGCTACTCTTCCAGCAGACAGTTGGTATTGGGATGTGAGAGTAGAGATTGAGGCAGGAAGACCTCTTGAGGGCATATTCACAGGTTATTCACTTGAGTCAGATGGGTTACTTAGGAATTTAGAGCATATTTACGTTCCTTCAGTAGGTGACCTTCATACTTTGGTTTTGACCAAGGCACATCATGCACTATATTCAGCCCATCCTGGGGTGAAGAAGATGCATGCAGATCTATGCCAGTTGTATTTCTAGCCAGGGATGAAATGTGATATTGCAGAATTTGTAGCAAGATGTTTGGAGTGTCAATGGGTGAAGGCTGAACACCAACATCCAACAAGACTTCTACAGCCACACCTTGTACTTGAGTGGAAATGGGATATTATCTCATTGGACTTCATTGTTGGTTTACCCAACTCCTCACGACGACATGATGCTATTACGGTGACAATCTATAGGTTGACGAAGGTAGCATACTTGTCACCTATTCATTCTTCATATAATGTGTCATCAGTTGCTAGAGTGTTCATGGAGGATATTGTGAGGTTACATGGTATTCCACATCGGATTATTTCTGACAGGGATCCACTGTTTACTTCAGCTTTATGGACATCATTACAGGATGCTATGGGGACACATTTGAACTTCAGCTCAACGTATCACCCAGAGACAAATGGATAGACTGAGAGGGTTAATCAAATCCTCGAAGAAATGTTATGCATGTATGTTATGGACAAGTAGACATGATGGGAGGATTATCTTTATCTAGTGGATTTTGCTTATAACCACAGTTACCAGAGTTCCATTGGCATGGCATCTTTTTAGGCTTTGTATGGGCATCCTTGTCGTACTCCTCTTAGTTGGGATCGATTAGAGGACATAGTGTTATTGGGCCTAGAGATGTTGCAGGACATGGAGCATCAGGTTGATCGGATTAGAGAGCACCTGGTGGCAGCACATGATAGGTAGAAGAAGTATGCAGATGCGCATAGAGTGGACCGTCAGTTTTCTATCGGCAAAAGAGTATTCTTGTGGGTGCATCCGCAAAAGAGTCCTATCCGATATGGAAAGGGTTCTAAGTTGGAACCTCGCTTTGTCGGAAATTTTGAGATACTTAAAAAGATTGGTCCAGTTGGTTACCGACTTGCATTTCCACCCAGTCTAGCATGTATTCATGACATTTTCCATGTATCAGTTCTTCGGCCATATCATCCATATGTTACTCATGTCCTTGATTGGAATTCTTTACAGGTAGAGGACGGGTAGCTGGCTTTGGAGCCCATGGCCGTAAAGGAGCATAGAACGCTCACTCTTTGAGGGCGAGATATTGATCAGGTCAGAGTTCAGTGGGATTTGAGGGATGATGTTTCATCCACCTGGGAGGATGTAGTTAGGATGAGGGAGTTATATCCCTACTTTTTTGTAGGCTTCTAGGAGTAAGCCTAGTCTTTGGGGGGGAGAATATAATACCCCTCCATTTTGCTTCTTGTTCAGTTTTTTTTATGCTGTGTTTGGTTGCAGCTACTTTGATAATGGACACACCTTGTTATTTGTGTTTTGATCGCTATTATTGAGTGATAACTATTATTGTGTGATGTGTTGATCTGATTATTGTTTCACATGCTTTAATGGTTTAATGATGTTAGTACAGTTAGCATGAGATTTTATATGTCATTATTGATTATGATGTTAATGTCAGTCTTTGATGAGTGTATTGGTGAAGAGGATGGTTTCACATCACTCGCTTGTGAGCGCCTTGTGAATTCGTTATTTCTTCTTCATGGTGTGTATTATATGCTGGTTATATTGTATGATGTTGTTTACTTGGTTTTCAGGTTGCAAGTATATGACATCTACTCCACCTGGTCTCACAGGTTTGAGCATGTCGATCCAACGGTTAAGTTGAAAGGGAGATACTAGCTAGGTAACATGTGTCAAGTCTACGCCCTAGCCTTAGTGTGTCGTTAGTCTTATTTTTTGAGTCATGGTTTACCTTATTTTAATATTATTTGATTTTGAAAGCTACGTGTTTATTAAATGAATTTTTAGAATAATTACATTGGTAAAAAGTGGTGATTATTTTATATTAAATTTAAATTATGTTTAGATGTTATATTTATAGTTAATAATAAAATTTAATTTAATTTAATTAAATTTATTTAATTAATTCAATTTAATCTCAAAAGGGTTGAATTTAGTTATTAAATAATTAAAATTAATTGATTAAGTTTTATTGAATTAAATTAAATAAAAGCAAAAAATTGAAGTTTATTTGAAATTGAATTATGAAAGCAAAGTTAATTTTCGAAATGTGGGAGTTAATTAATATTTAGATATATTTTAATTTATGATTTGCATAAAAAGTGGATTTGGTTGTTGAGGATATTTTTGATTTATGCCACAAGTGCATGTTTAGTTAATAGGAAGAATTGGTTGCAAATTCATTCACGGGAGAATTTTTGGAGAGGAAAAAAAAAGCTTGTTGAGGATTTTTTGAAAAATTGCATAGGGGATTGTTGAAAGATTTTTTTTGGCTACAGTACTGATTTGTGATTAATCTGTTGATATTGATTGGGCTTTGGGATTGTTTTCTTGCTTGGATTCATTGTACGATTGAAGAGAATTCGTGAGATCTTTGGTGGAGACTCTACATCAAAAAAAATCTTCTTGTAGCTTCAAACTCTAGGTTTTATTCTGTGGTTTTGTTCTTGGTTTGTTTTAAGCAAATATAAATTGATTAAAGAATTTGTTTGCTGAATTCATTAGGATTAGAGATTATTATGGAGATTAGAAATTGATTATTCAAATTTTAGAAATTTTGTAATTCCCTGTGAAAATTTCTCTGTGAATTTGTATATCAATAGTATGTAGAATTTAATTTGTATTTGAGGAAGTTGTAGTATTATTTGTTGAATCAAATGTTTGTTTGTGCAACTCAAGTAGATTGTTGTAGGAAAATTTGATCCCTATAGAAAATGATTTGATTCAATTTGTGAAAACAAATCCTCTATAGAAAATTTGTAATGGAGAAAATTAGATCCCCTTTAGTTTTCTTATTTTTGGAATTATTAAGAATTTAAAGGTATGATCTTGATAAAATCAGTTTTTAAACATATATGAAATTGAGAAAATCATTCTGGAAAATTTTATTAATTTCATGTGATTGGTTATTTTTTTAATTATTCTGTCAATTTTACCAGTTAAAATATTTTGTGTAAATATATATATTTATATTTTATATGTATTATATTCTGGTTAAAATATATACATATAACATATAAATCTATCTATTAATTTTAATTGTTAAAGATTTCTTATTATTATTTTCGTTTGAATAAAATCACCATACGCTGTACTTGTGCGAATTTCCACACTTATTTTATTTTGTTTTGAAGTTGTTTTATATTAATAAAAAAAAAGGGGGAAGATTTTTAATAATAGAGTGGACAGTGGCCATGACCCCATCGGCCATGCATCCCCATGGGAAGGACGCACCGCCCATGGGTAGCATGCCTGCCACTTGGGGGGACGCACTATCCAAGGGTAGCACGCCTGCCACTTGGGGGGATGCACTGTCCATGGGGAGTGCGACCTCCCCAAAATATGTCGCCCGTTGTACAATGTACAGTTGGCGACAGGCAAGGGTACCGGCGGATGTAGACAGGGGGCGGTGGTACCGTCAGCGTTAGTGTAGTGTCCATTCTCTGTACATGTTGCTTTCAATTATTTTGACATTTAATTTTTATATTCCAAAATTATTTTTAAAAAAAGCTTTTTTTATGTTTATTGTCAATAGTATAAATTATATTTATACAAAGTAATATATATGTATTGTATATGTGCATATATATATATATATGTGTGTGTAAATATATAATATGTAGATATATACTGTATATTAGGTTTTATTAAATAAATATTCAGTGAGAATATAAATTATATTTATATATGAATAAGATAATGGGATACATTTTAATTATTATGTTTTTCTTTTCTTTCCAGAATTATAAACTTGGTTTAATTAAATGGGGGAGAGATTATTGTAGTATTAAATATATATATATAATATTCAGTTTATATGTATATATTTAAATGTGTGCGTGGTTTAGTGTTTGTATTTGTTATTTAATTTGAGAATTTGAAAGACATATTTTCTTGCATGAGTGCATTTGATTTAAATGCAAATTGAATATCTTGTTTGTTAAAATTGAATTTATGTTTCCCTTGAAAAAGTAAAGGTAATTATTTCAGTTTATTATTTATCTGATTGAAACAATGGACTATTTACTGAAAAGTATTAGTTAGGAAATGGATTTAATACATCCAAATATAGCATATTTCCTTGCCTTTGCTTATTGTTAATATTTTCCTTATGTTGATTACTTTGGGAATGGGTGAATTGTGTTTTAAATTGTAAAGTCTTCTAGAGATTATGGGTTGAATTCCTTGTAAAGATAATGTTTGTTTTTCCCTTGGGTAGTGTTATAAGTGTTTTGTTTCCTCCTAGTGTTGGAGTGGATTTCCTTAATTGTTGCCTCCTAGAACACGAGAGATTGCTTTGGTTAGTTCTGTAGCACCTGTGATACCCTTGGAGTCTAGATCTGAGTAGCATGTTATCCAATAGAAGAGTGGATTTTTTTAGGGGCCGGAGCCCAAAGAGGTAAACCTGGTAACCTTCAAAAGTGTTTTAAACAAGTGATAATTAAAGTAATGTACTTAGATGCTTAGGTTGCATTTCACATTAATCAAGATAATTTAACCTCACTAATAGATGCAAGGTCCTGTTAAGACTTGGGGTGAGTGAGAAGGATTGGAATAGAAAGGTCAACTATCTTGTCCTTACGAGAGGTAGTTGATTCCACATGAGTGAGTATGAGGGCCGGAATTCGGTTGAGGTCACTAGGATTACCGAAGCCTATGAAGAATTCCCAGAGGAGATCTCATGACAAACCTTGCAATGACACTCTATCTAGGATAACATTGGGTTTTGTGTTGTGTGTATGCATTCTTTATTATACTTGATTATTATTATGTCTGGAAGCAATGTGACCATTGTATTGTTAGACTTATATTGTGCATGTGTTTGTATGAGTCAGTATGTGCCAGTATGAGTCTGCCTTTGGATAGAGGTTTTTCATTCTTTGTCCATGTTGCATTGTTACTATCTCCTAGCATGGGGGGTGGGCCTTTGGGTACCATTTGGTTGGGTGGAACATGCACCATAAACTATTGGGTCCCCCTTGATCTTTTGTACTTGGTGGCGAGACATGCAGTTGGACAACTTGCAGATCTTGTTTTCATTTCCAGCACTACTGTATTTCAATATGTAATGAGTTGGTTTTACTGCTTTTGTATTTATGAGGTGGATTTATGTAATTGTAACACTTATATATTTATGACTCATTTTGGAAATGAGTATTGTAATCAGTTATTCATGTAATGGACATATGTTATGGATGTTATCTTCTTCTCTTGTTATTTATTTAAGTTGAATGAATGCTTACTACTTGAGTTGTTAATGTAAAGAATTTTTAATGTTGTATGTTAATGGGGATTTAAGTAATCTCTGTTACTTAGCCTTAGGGGATGTTGTCAATTACAAATGAACATGTATGTTTAATTCACTTTAATAAAAAAATTTAATACGCTTTTATTGTGAATTGAAACTTCCTCTAGGGTTGTGTGGCAAGGCTTTACACATGGTATCAGAGCCTAGGTTTAAACACTGGGTACTTTGGGATTATGATGTACCCATTAAGCTTAGATGCGTTGGTTTTTAAGAGTACCTTGTTTAATACCCTTTTGTGTCTATGTAGGAGCATGCCTCCTAGATGCGGACGAGGAAGAGGACGTTGATGTGGACAGGTAGGCAATCAAGAGGAGAGTTAGCATGACTCACAACCTCATGTCATACCTATAACAAAGCAGGAGGAGCATCAGTCCTCACATAATGGTCCAGGAGGTAGTCGTGGAGAGTTAGATCCTCCTAGCATCGAAGCTGCACAAAGAGCTTTCGAGGAGGCTTTGGCATTATTGGGTCCAAGACAGGATGTACCAGAGGTTAACCCTGTGGTTAGGATAGTTATAGCTTAGTTGGATATGTTAGCAGTGAACTATATGAGGGATTTGATTTGATCATAGCCACCTCGATTTGATGGAGTAGGTATTGGTCTAGAGGCTGAAACTTGGTTGATAGGTTTGGACTGATGTTTTTCCATGCACCCTTTTGATAGTAATACTAAAGCGCAGTGCGCTATTGTTCATCTCCAAGGATTTGCAGCCACTTGGTGGAAACTAGAGGAGCAGAAGCTTCATATTGACATGAGTATGGTGTCTCTGGAGATCTTTCTTGAGCAGTTCAGAGCCCGCTTTCTCTCTGATCATTGGCATCAATGTAGGGGTGATGAGTTCCATGCTATACAACAATTAGCCATGACGGTAGATCAGTATGAGAGGTGATTGTATGAACTTAAAAAGTTCTCATGAATAGGGGATGATAAGGGGATGCTTGTGAAACATTTAATCAAGGGCTTAAATGCCTGTATCAGTGGTGGTGAGTGGGTCTTTCAACCCAAGTCTATGGAGATAGCTGTGGAGAAGGCACGACTGGTGGAGGAAAACCTGACTATGGCACTGGGAGGTCATACAGGTGTGCATATTGGCAATGGTACAGGAGCTAGGACTAGTGTTTGAGGGGGACAAATACAAGGAGTTGTGCCTCCTAAGACACAACAGGTATTAGCACAGGGCAGTCAGCAGTAGTCATTTCAGGGGAAACATAAAGGTTTCCAGTAGGGACAAGGTAACAGGAACTAGAGGCACATGTAGCGTTTCAACTCTTAGCAAGCTGCTCATAGCATCCAGTCCACTTTTGGAGGTAGTCCACAATAGTCTAGTGCACCAGCCAGAGGCAGGCATTATGGTAGGGGCACAGGTTGCTTCTCTTGTGGTCAACAGGGCCATATTGCTAGGATGTGTCCCAATAAGGGCACGTCAGGATTCACTCAGGGACCAGCGACGTCAGAGTCGACAGTGGGAGATGCTGGCAAAGGCCATCATGTGTTCACAGAGGTTGATAACCACCAGGCAGAGCACCAGAGTACCCTAGTAGAAACTAATGGTATGTTATTCGGTAACCTTGTTACTATTTTATTTGATTCAAGAGCATCTGACTCCTTCATTTCTTCATCTATAGTGTCATGTTGTAGAATAGTAGCGGTAAGGCAAGCCGATAGGTGGCAAGTTGACTTAGCGTCTGGTGTGAAGGTTGCATCACATTCTGTAGTACCTGACTGTAAGTTGGAGATTGGACCACTCCTTACTACCTTAGAATTTCCAGTTATACTATTGGGATCCTATGATGTTGTCATAGATATGGATTGGTTAGAGGCTCACCGAGCAGTTATTGATTGTTGACGTAAGTTGATTCAGTGCATTAATGCATCGAGTTGTGAGGTGGATATTATAGGAGTGCAGAAACTGATATCTTTAAGGATTATCTCAGCTATGCAGTTGACGACTTGGGTTTAGGAGATGGAGAGGAGAAGGTATGTCTTGATAGTCATCCCATTCTTTAGGAGTTTATAGATGTTTTTCCAGATGATATTCCAAGGATGCCACCGAGGAGAGATATAGCTTTTAAAATTGACTTAGTACCTGGATCGAAGCGTATTTCATGAGCTCCCTACCACATGACTTCTCAGGAGCTTAAAGAGATTCGCTTGTAGTTGAAGGAATTACTAGAGAAGGGGTTCATTCATCCTAGTGTTTCTCCTTGGGGAGCACCAGTCATCTTCGTGAAGAAGAAGGACAGTTCACTTCGGTTGTGCATTGATTACCGATAGATGAACAAGCTGACGGTCAAGAATTGTTATCCACTTCCCATAATTGATGACTTGTTTCACCAGGTCAAAGGTGCTACCATCTTTTTGAAGATAGACCTTAAGTCGGGATACCATCAGCCCCGTATTTTTGACAAAGATATCCAGAAGATGGCATTTTAGACGCGGTATGGTCACTACGAGTTTACTGTGGTACCATTCAGGTTGACGAATGTGCCATCTGTGTTCATGAGTTTGATGAATGGAGTATTCCACACATACCTTGAAAGGTTCATTCTTGTTTTTCTTGATGATATATTGATATATTCCAGAATAGTAGAGGAACATGATGAGCATTTGCGATAGGTACTTCAGTGTTTACATGAAAACCAACTTTATGCCAACTTGTCAAAATGTGAATTCTTCAAGTCTGAGATCAAGTATCTAGGTCATGTGATCTTAGGAGAGGGAATATTTGTGGATCCTTCAAAGATCCAAGCTATTCTTGATTGGACTGCACCCACGAATGTGGTAGAGATCCGTAGTTTTATGGGGCTTGTAGGCTATTACAGGAGATTTGTGTAAAGTTTTTCTCCAGGATAGGTCATCCTATCACTTCTCTTTAGAGGAAAGGGAAGAGGTTTGGATGGTCAGAGTACTGTGAGTCAACTTTTCAGGTTCTTAAGGACAAGTTGACCAGTGCACCGATTTTAGCGATACTTGATCCCACAGGAGATTTTGTGGTTTGTGCAGACGCATCCTTAGAGGGCTTAGGAGTAGTTCTGATGTAGGAGGGACGAGTGATAGCTTATGAGTCACAGAAGCTTAGAGATCATGAACTGAATTATCCCACACATGATCTTGAGTTAGCGGCAATAGTCGATGCATTGACTAGATGGAGACACTTTTTACTCGGGCACAAATTTGAGCTACATAGTGATCACAAGAGCCTTCAATACATTTTTACTTAGCCGAACCTTAACGCTAGATAGAAGCGTTGGATGGATTTTCTCTATGAGTATGAATTTGAGGTTAAGTATATTCAGGGAAAAGAGAACGTTGTAGCTGATGCACTCAGTAGACGTAGGCATGAGATAACCGAGTTGACTCTTATGGTAGATTTACAAAGTGGGATTCTTGCTACTCTTCCAGCAAACAGTTGGTATCGGGATGTGAGAGAAGAGATTCAGGCAGGCAGACCTCTTGAGGGCAGATTCACAGGCTATTCACTTGAGTCAAATGGGTTACTTAGGTATTCAAAGCGTATTTACATTCCTTCAGTAGGCATATATTCATATAGACCTTAACTCGAGATACCATCAACTCCATATTTTTCACCCATATATTCATAAGATGGTGTTTCAGATGCGGTATGGTCACTACGAGTTTACTGTGGTACCATTCGGGTTGACGAATGTGCCATATGTATTCATGAGTTTGATGAATGGAGTATTCTGCACATACCTTGATAGGTTCATTCTTGTCTTTCTTGATGATATATTGATATATTCCAGGACAGTAGAGGAACATGAGGAGCATTTGCGACAGGTACTTCAGTGTTTATGTGAGAACCAACTTTATGCCAACTTGTTGAAATGTGAATTATTCAAGTCTGAGATCAAGTATCTATGTCATGTGATCTCACGAGAGGGAATATCTATGGATCCTTCAAAGATCCAAGCTATTCTTGATTGGCCTATGCCCACAAATGTGGTAGAGATCCATAGTTTTATGGGGATTGCAGGTTATTATAGGAGATTTGTGTAGAGTTTTTCTAGGATAGGTCATCCTATCACTTCTCTTCAGAGGAAAGGGAAGAGGTTTGGATGGTCAAAGTAGTGTGAGTCAGCTTTTCAGGTTCTTAAGGACAAGTTGACCAGTGCACCAATTTTAGCGATACCTGATCCCATAGGAGGTTTTCTGGTTTGTACAGATGCATCCTTAGAGGGCTTAGGAGCAGTTCTAATGTAGGAGGGACGAGTGATAGCTTATGAGTCACGGAAGCTTAAATATCATGAATTGAATTATCCCACACATGATCTTGAGTTAGTGGCAGTAGTCGATGCATTGAACAGATGGAGACAATTTTTACTCGGGCACAAATTTGAGCTACATAGTGATCATAGGAGCCTTCAGTACATTTTTACTTAGCCGAACCTTAACGCTAGACAAAAGCGTTGGATGGAGTTTCTTTGTGAGTATGACTTCAAGGTGAAGTATATTCAAGGAAAAGAGAATGTCACAGCTGTGCACTCAGTAGACATAGGCATGAGATAATCGATTTGACTCTTATGGTAGATTTACGAAGTCAGATTCTTGCTACTCTTCCAGCAGACAGTTGGTATTGGGATGTGAGAGTAGAGATTGAGGCAGGAAGACCTCTTGAGGGCATATTCACAGGTTATTCACTTGAGTCAGATGGGTTACTTAGGAATTTAGAGCATATTTACGTTCCTTCAGTAGGTGACCTTCGTACTTTGGTTTTGACCAAGGAAAATCATGCACCATATTCAGCCCATTCTAGGGTGAAGAAGATGCATGCATATCTGCACCAGTTGTATTTCTGGCTAAGGATGAAACATGATATTGCAGACTTTGTAGCAAGATGTTTGGAGTGTCAGTGGGTGAAGGCTGTACACCAATATCTAGTAGGACTTCTACAGCCACACCTTGTACCTGATTGAAAATGGCATATTATCTTGTTGGACTTCATTTTTGGTTTACCCAACTCTTCGCGACGACATGATGCTATTATGGTGACAGGCGATAGGTTGATGAAGGTAGTAAACTTCTCACCTATGCATTCTTCATATAATGGATCATCAGTTGCTAGAGTTTTCATGGAGGATATTGTGAGGTTACGTGGTATTCCACGTCGGATTATTTCTGACAAGGATCCAGTGTTTACTTCAACTTTATGGACATCATTACAACATGCTATGGGGACATAGTTGAACTTCAATTCAGCATATCACCTAGAGATAGATGAACAGACTGAGAGGGTTAATCAATCCTCGAAGACATGTTACGCATGTATGTTATGAACCAGCAAACACAATGGGAGGATTATCTTTATCTAGTGGAGTTTGCTTATAACGATAGTTACCAGAGTTCCATTGGCATGGCACCTTTTTAGGCTTTCTATGGGCGTCCTTGTCATACTCCTCCTAGTTGGGATTGATTAGAGGACAGAGTGTTATTGGGCCCAGAGATGTTGTAGGACATGGAGTAGTAGGTAGATCGGATTAGAGAGCACTTGGTGGCAGCATAGGATAGGCAGAAGAAGTATGCGGATGCGCATAGAGTGGACCGTCAATTTTCTATCGGTGATAGAGTATTCTTGCAGGTGCATCCGTGAAAGATTTCTATTCGATATGGGAAGGGTTCTAAGTTGATGCCTCACTTTTTCAAACCTTTTGAGATACTCAAAAAGATTGGTTCAGTTGGTTACCGACTTGCTTTGCTACCCAATCTAGCACGTATTCATGACATTTTCCATGTATCATTTCTTTGGCCATATCATCCGGATGTTACTCACGTCCTTGATTGGAATTCTTTACAGGTAGAGGATGGGCAGCTGGCTTTGGAGCCCATGGCCATAACGGAGCACATAACACTCACTCTTCGAGGGTGAGATATTGATCAGGTCAGAGTTCAGTGGGATCCGAGGGATGATGTTTCATCCACTTGGGAGGATGTAGTTAGGATGAGGGAGCTATATCCCTACTTGTTTGAAGGCTTCCAAGAGTAAGTCTGGTCTTTGGGGGGGAGAATGTAATACCCTTTCGTTTTGATTCTTGTTCAGTTTGCTTTATGCTATGTTTGGTTTAAGCTACTTTGGTACTGGACACACCTTGTTATTTGTGTTTTGACCATTACTATTGAGTGACAACTATTATTGTGCGATTTGTTGATCTGACTATTGTTTCACATGCTTATGAGATTTTATATGTGATTATTGATTATGGTGTTAATGTCAGTCTTTGATGAGTGCATTGATGAAGAGGACGGTTTCGCATCACTCGCTTGCGAGCACCCTGTGAATCTATTATTTCTTCTTCATGGTGTGTATTATATGGTAGTTATATTGTATGATGTTGTTTACTTGGTTTTCAGGTTGTAGGTACATGACATCGACTCCACCTAGTCTCACACGTTTGAGCATGTCGATCCAATAGTTAAGTTGAAAGGGAGATAGTAGCTAGGTAACATGTGTCAAGTCTACGCCCTAACCTTAGTGTGTCGTCAGTCTTGTTTGTTGAGTCATGGTTTACCTTATTTTAATGTTATTTGATTTTGAAAGGTACGTGTTTATTAAACGAATTTTTAGAATAATTGCATTGGTTAAAAGTGGTGATTATTTTATATTGAATTAAAATTATGTTTAGATGTTATATTTAAAGTTAATAATAAAATTAAATAAAATTAAATTTAATTTATTTAATTAATTAAATTTAATCTCAAAAGGGTTGAATTTAGTTATTAAATAATTAAAATTAATTGATTAAATTTTATTTAATTAAATTAAATAAAAGAAAAAATTGAAGTTTATTTGAAATTGAATTATAAAAGCAAAGTTAGTTTTTGAAATGTGGGAGTTAATTAATATTTAGATATTTTTAATTTATGGTTTGCATAAAAAGTGGATTTGGTTGCTAAGGATATTTTTGATTTATGCCACAAGTGCATGTTTAATTAATAGGAAGAATTGGTTGCAAATTCATTCACGAGAGAATTTTTGGAGAGGAAAAAAAAAGCTTCTTGAGGATTTTTTTAAAAATTGCACAGGGGATTGTTGAAAGATTTTTTTTGGCTGTAGTACTAATTTGTGATTAATCATTTGATATTGATTGGGCTTTGGGATTGTTTGCTTGCTTGGATTCATTGTACGATTGAAGAGAATTCGTGAGATCTTTGGTGGAGGCTCTGCATCAAAAAAAATCTTCCTGTAGCTTCAAACTCCAGGTTTTATTTCATGGTTTTTTTCTTGGTTTTTTTTAAGAAAATAAAAATTGATTAAAGAATTTGTTTGCTGAATTCATAGGATTAGAGATTATTATGGAGATTAGAAATTGATTATTCAGATTTTTGAAATTTTGTAATTCCCTGTGAAAATTTCTTTGTGAATTTGTAAACCAATAGTCTGTAGAATTTAATTTGTATTTGAGGAAGTTGTAGTATTATTTGCTGAATCAAACCTTTGTTTGTGCAACTCAAGTAGATTGTTGTAGGAAAATTTGATCCCTATAGAAAATGATTTGATTCAATTTGTGAAAACAAATCCTCTGTAGAAAATTTGTAATGGAGAAAATTAGATCCCCTTTAGTTTTCTTATTTTTTGAATTATTAAGAATTTAAAGGTATGATCTTGATAAAATCAGTTTTTAAACATATATGAAATTTAGAAAATCATTCTGGAAATTTTTATTAATTTCTTGTGACTGGTTATTTTTTTAATTATTCTATCAATTTTACTAGTTAAAATATTCTGTGTAAATATATATATTTATATTTTATATGTATTATATTCTAGTTAAAATATATACATATAACATATAAATATGTCTATTTATTTTAATTGTTAAATATTTCTTATTATTATTTTCGTTTGAATAAAATCGCCGTACGCCGTACCTGTGCGAATTTCCACACTTAGTTTATTTTGTTTTGAAGTTGTTTTATATTAATAAAAAAAAAGAAGGGGAAAATTTTTAATGAAACAATGGACGGTGGCCATGACTCCACTGCCCATGCATCCCCATGGGAAGGATGCACTACCCATGGGCAGCACGCCCACCACTTGGGGGGATGCACTGTCCATGGGGAGTGTGGCCTCCCCAAAATACGTCGGCCACTGTACAATTTACAGTCGACGACAGGCAAGGGTACCGACAGATGTAGATAGGGGGGCAGTGGTACCGTCAGTGTTAGTATACCATCCATCCTCTATACAGGTTGCTTTAAATTATCTTGACATTTAATTTTTATATTTCAAAATTATTTTTGAAAAATGTTTTTTTATGTTTATTGTCAATAGTATAAATTGTATTTATACAGAATAATATATATGTATATTATATATTCATATATATATATATGTAAATATATAATATGTAGATATATATTGTATATTAGGTTTTATTAAATAAATATTCAGTGAGAATATAAATTATATTTATATATGAATAAGATAATTGGATACATTTTAATTATTATGTTTTTCATTTCTTTCCAGAATTATAAACTTGGTTTAATTAAATGGGGGAGAGATTATTGTAGTATTAAATATATATATATATATATATATATATAGTTAGTTTATATGTATATATTTAAATGTGTGCATGGTTCAGTGTTTGTATTTGTTATTTAATTTGAGAATTTGAAAGACATATTTTCTTGCATGAGTGTATTTGATTTAAATGCAATTTGAATATCTTGTTTGTTAAAATTGAATTTATCTTTTTCTTGAAAAAGTAAAGGTAATTATTTCAGTTTATTATTTATTTGATTGAAGTAATGGACTATTTACTAAAAATTATTAGATAGGAAATGGATTTAATATATCCAAATATAGCATATTTCCTTGCCTTTGCTTATTGTTAATATTTTCCTTACGTTGATTACATTGGGAATGGCTGAATTGTCTTTTAAATTGTAAAGTCTTCTAGAGATTATGGGTTGAATTCCTTGTAAATATAATGTTTGTTTTTCCCTTGGATAATGTTATAAGTGTTTTGTTTCCTCCTAGTGTTGGAGTGGATTTCCTTAATTGTTGCCTCCTAGAATAGGAGAGATTGCTTTGGTTAGTTCTGTAGCACCTGTGATACCCTTGGAGTCTAGATTTGAGTAGCGTGTTATCCAATAGAAGTGTGGCTTTTGGTAAGGGCCGGCGCCCAACGAGGTAAACTGGGTAACCTTCAAAAGTGTTTTAAACAAGTGATAATCAAATTAATGTACTTAGATGATTAGGTTGCATTTAACATTAATCAATCCTCACTCATAGATGCAAGGGCTTGTTCAAACTTGGGGTGAGTGAGAAGGCCTGGAATGGAAAGGTCAACTATTTTGTCCTTACAAGAGGTAGTTTATTCCGCATGAGTATGAGGGCTGAGATTCAGTTGAGGTCACTAGGATTACCAGAGCCTATGAAGAATGCCCAGAGGAGATGTCATGACAAACCTTGCGATGACACTCTGTCTAGGATAACATTGGGTTTTGTGTTGTGTGTATGGATTCTTTATCATACTTGATTATTATTATGTTTGGAAGGAATGTGACCATGTTAGTGTTAGACTTATATTGTGCATGTGTTTGGTTGAGTTAGTATGTGTCAGTATGAGTCTGCCTTTTGATAGAGGTTGTAGATTCTTTGTCCATGTTGTGTTGTTACTATCTCCTATCATGGGGGGTGGGCCTTCGGGTACCACTTAGTTGGGTGGAACATGCACCATAAACCATTGGGTCCCCCTTGATCTTCTATACTTGGTGGCGAGACATCTAGTTGGACAACTCACGGATCTTGTTTTCATTTCTAGCATTGTTGTATTTCAATATCTAATGATTTGGTTTTACCCCTCTTGTATTTATGAGGTGGATTTATGTAATTGTAACACTTATGTATTTATGACTCATTTTGGAAATGAGTATTGTAATCAGTTATTCATGTAATGGACATATGTTATGGATGTTATCTTCTTATCTTGTTATTTATTTAAGTTGAATGAATGCTTACTACTTGAGTTGTTAATGTAAATAATTTTTAATGTTGTATGTTAATGGTGATTTAAGTAATCTCAGTTACGTAGCCTTAGGGGATGTTGTCAATTATAGATGAACATGTATGTTTAATTCACTTTAATAAAAAAAATTTAGTACGCTTTTTGTTATGAATTGAAACTTCCTCTAGGGTTGCGTGGTGGGGCATTATAGATTGCATTTGTTGTTATTTGAATTTTCATGAGAAAGCAATATATCCTCATTTTAAAGAACATGCCCATGTTTTACTATTTATAATTTACAACAATAATAAATAGAAATATGTGAACTTTTTATTGCATCAATTAATTATCCCAAAGGTATACTAGAGATGTTAGAATCAATAAAGACCATGGATAACTATTTTCTATCTCTAAGAAACACTAATTTGTATTTATGGATCTTATGAGGCACCACATCAATTAATTTTATATTATTATTTAAATAATAATCTTAGAAAGGTGTTATCAAATATCCATATAGTTGGATTGAAAATTAAGGGAAAGAAAATTAGATATTTACTTTAAGTTACTAACAATCAACATGAATATAAATTCTATAATTTCCCTTTGATTAAGGACCAAGGAAGTTGTATTAATGTTTATCTTTTAAATAAATATGAATTCTTCGAATGGGATCTTATAGGTATTATGAGAGGCCACTTATAATCTTCATGACGGAAGGTTACTAATCAATACCAAGACCAATAAATTACTCATACTCTAATTTATCAAGATGACAAGGATAATGAGGCACATGATAGCCTTAAAGTAAATGATTTATTGTCAAAATGTTTGTAATAAAATATTTATCTAGGTCTCTCTATTTTTATTAATAAGAAGAAAGTTCTTCTATAATGGTAACTATAATATTTCTTGGATTTTTGAAAATCTAGTTTTTCTTCTTTAGTCCTCTCAATCACAAAAAAATGGCACCTTAGAAGACAATCGTACCAAGATAAAACTACCTTAATATTCATAGTATCACATCCACAACTTTAAATTTAAATTCATGTGATGGTGAGTTTCTTGTTTGTTAAGGATACTTAAGTAATTACCTTATGGATATTTTAGTTATTACCTTATGTAGCACCCCTCCATTTTTCTCTTTTGTTTAGACAGTGTTCTACTACATTAAGTTTTGTTTTATGTTAGTACTTTGACTATGGTACTCAGTTTCTATTTGATTGCTAACTGTAATGTGATGTAATGATATATTTTGATGTGATGGTATTTTATTCTGATGTTATCATTATGACATGTTTTAGCTTAGCATAGTGGACATTTGAATTAATGTTATTTTACACTTTTGATTGAATTAATGATGTTAGATTCATCAGTTTTGTAACTCTATATTGGTGAAGGGGATGGAATTGCACCACTCACTTGCAAGAATCCTATGATTTTGCGATTTCGTCTTCACAATGTGCTTTATTACTTGATAAATATGTACATGTTGATATACTCTTTGTTCGTAGGTTTACAGGTATAGGACATCGACTCCACCTAGTTTCATAGGTTTGAACGTGTCCATTGGCCAACAACATTCGATTGGGAGATAGTAGCTAGGTTTTCTATGTCAAGTCATCACCTTGGTCTTAGTGTACAATTGGTTTTAAGTTTGGTTTGATTATTTTAATATTGTTCAATTTGCCTTGATATTATTTCATTGTAAGTGAAAAAGGTAAATAAATGCCTTTATGTATTTATGGTGTTTATTAAATTAATCTGTTTATTATGTTAGAAGATTTTAATTAATAAAATAATTTAATCTTGGATTAGATTTATTTTATTGAGTTAATTAAATTAATAGAATTGAATTAGTTATTCATTTTGGAATTAGTAGATATTTTGTTTTAAAAATTGGGAAAAAGGTTTTAATTTTTATTTTTTGGAAAATTTGAATGCAAAATTGAAATTGGAGATATTTTCTATTTTTTTTTTTCAAAATTTATGATGGTGGTTGAAAATGAGATATTTTTGGTTTTTCATTGAATTTTTGCTATAAGCATAAAAGAAAAATTGAAGGGAAAAAAGGAATTTTTTTGGTTGTGGGTTTTGGATTGGAATGGTGGAGAAGCTTTGTTGATTTGCTTGGAAAGAGCTGGAATCTAAGGAAGAATCATTGCACCATTTTGGATATTCTCAAAATTTTGGAAACCAGGTTCATGTTATTAAATTGATTTTAATTTTGAAAAATTCATAGATTTGGATATGTTGTTTGCAACATTATTGTTTGGAAAACTCAAAATGATTTTGATGAAGAAATTCATGTTAAACCTTGGATCAAATTCTTAAACCTTTGTTTCCATTTGGTTTTTCTCAAGAAAAAATTGCAAACTTGTCTCTAAATGATCATTTCTAGAAAATAATTGCTAAACTGGTTTAATAAATTTGTTAAATTTGTGTATATATATATATATATATGTATATATATATTGAAAAGTATATATATATACATACATATAAATATATATCTATTTATATATTTGTTTTTTTAATTCGGAATAAAAGAAAACCTCATTGAGTTTCAGTTCATATTTTGAAATCTGTAGGCAAGGGTTGTATTTTTTTTTAAATATTTTTTTTAAACCAAAAAAATCAGATTTGTGGGGGCTGGGGGCTTGACCCATAGCCGCCCCCATGGGAGGCGTTGTGGGGAGCCACACCCAGTGCACCCCACGTGGCCTCCCTAAGCACCACCACCCACATACTGGTGGGTCAACTGTGCTTAACATAGTCACCTCCCAAGCCAATGGGGGTCGAGTGTGTTAACACAATCGCCCCCATGAAAATTTTCGGTGCACCTTCCAAGAAACCCCAAAGCCCTCTCCAAAAATTTATTTTAAAAAAAAATAAAATTATTTACAAGGCTCGTTGAATTTTAATCCGAAAAACAAAATAAAACAGGTTTCCCTCTATTATTTTTTCCTTTTTTTTTTTTTAATTTAATCAAAATTTCTGTTAACAGCAAAATCTTTCAAAATCAAAATTTAAATAAATATAAATAATATATATGTATAAACTACATATATATACATATTTGAATAAATCACCCCATTTTAAGATTTGAAACACAAATTGAGCAAATAATTTCCAAACCATTATTTGCAGCCAAGAACACAAATTGTTTTCTTGAATTTTCCAACATAATAATCAACCACAAAACATATATAATTTAAAAAATCTCAAAACAACCAATTTCTAAAACATGAACCTGATTCCCTGAGTTTGTGAGGAGATCCAGGGGGTGCTCAACTTCCAACTTCAGCTCCACCGAATTTTACCACTCCAAGCCAAAACCCACAAAATCAAAACCATTCTTCCCCTCCATTTTTAATTTTCCATAAACTCCATAATCCCCAAATTGTGATCCCAAAAATCCAAACATAAGGATAAAACCCTAAAAAAATCCAACAACACCCTCATAAATTCTTAAAAATAGAAAATGCAAAAATATCTAATTTTTAAATAATTTGAATTCAAACTTCTAATTTGACTTTTAATTCAATTTTCAATTTTGAATTCCAAATTTCACAATTTGACTTTTTATGCATTTTCTTTATTTTCAATTTCAACAATATAACAATAACTTCAACATAAATAAATTAAATCCTTTCAAAATCAAAAATTTAATTAATTAATAAATAGATTTAATACACGATTAAATTATTTATTAATTAAATTAAATTAATAACAAAATCAATTACCTTTTAACATAATTTTCGGATCAAATTAATCCACAACTTAAATGCATTAGACTATTTAAATCACCCAATTTAACTTGCAATTAAATAATGAAGAGAGGGCACAAAATCCAGAGCAACACAACCTGACAACAACTGACAACATACAAGGACTAGGGTGACATCCTAGCACATAAACCTAGCTACTATCTCCCAATCGAATACTGTTGGGTATTGAACATGCTCTCACCTATGAAACCAGGTGGAGTCGATGTCCTGTACCTATTAACCTACAAATCAAGTAAACCACAACATATAGTATAAATAGCATAAAATACACACTGTGAAGAAGAAATCTCGGACTCGCAGGGTGCTCGCAAGCGAGTGATGCAATTTGTCCCCTTCACCAATACAATATTACCAACTGACGAATCTAACATCATTAATATGATCAACAACATAAACATCATTAATCCAATTATCCACTATGCTAATCCAAAGCATGACATAATAATAACATCAAGATAAAATACCAAGTACCAAGGTCAAAGCACTAACAGAAAATAAGGCCTAACCAAATAGAACACTGTTCGGTCAAAAGAGAAAAATGGAGGGGTCTTACATCCTCCCCCCCTAGGGTCAAGCTTACTCCTGGAAGCCTGCAACTACCCCTAAAACAAACTCCAAACAATCACATAACCAAGGGTTCCAAACTGAACCACTCATACCTCAACACATAAACAACAGCAACCCGTGCCATAAACAACTCAGCCAAGACACTGTCAATCCAACCAAGACAACATGGTAAAGCAACCACCAACCAAGTCTCCAAAACACATAACCAAGGATTATCACCCATACTACACCTATGTACCAATACACATCACTCATAAAGCAACATACCAACTCATGATAGACGGATCCATGAACCAAGAACAACTAACCAACTCAACCGAAAACAATCAAGACCACAATGACTTGTCTCTTTCTATATAAGGTGATCAGCCTCCAAGAGATAGTCATCACAACAAAGGTGAGTAGTGGGTCCTAGCTGCAAACAACCCACACATACCCCATCCTCACGTTTCCTGCATCTACTTCCTCGTACACACTCACCAAGTCCGTATCATATGTCCTTGGAGAGGAATTACAATACAACACATAACCGACATTGAAAACATCAAAGATAACTAGCTTAGCCACCAATTTCATAAAGAAGATAAAATTAAAGTTCCATTTCAACAATAAAGAAGAAAATATGTGTAATTTCAACATTGAATCAAATTTATAACCACTAGGGTTATAAGAAAATAAGATCACAAGTTGTGGCTAAACCTTCACAATCAAATATAGACAAAGTGTCGGTCCTCACAATCAACCGAAAAGAATCATCAATAACCGAAAGAAAGTTCACAATCTTTAAATTTCACTATACAACAACTGTGTGACTAGTTACTAGCCACAAAATGAGGAAGGAGGAAACATCGTCTAACTAAAATGATAACAACTCTCATGTGATGCGGAATGAACACGCAATCCATGACTCTCAAACAAGATGCAATTGCTGGTTTCTTACATTTACAAGCGTACAACTACATACATAATCCCATATGAACATCCAATTCCATAACCCATGGGATACGTATCGAAACTTCCTAACCAAAACCTTTTATCAGGTTTCTTTCACGCTACTCTCTTTCACAGAGTACATCATGCTAAAGTGGAAGCCATGATCATGTGAGCACTTAACAATTCCAATAACAATACGTAGGGACTACATAGTGGGCACAAATGTACCCAAAGAACCCAGTGTTTAAACCTAGGCTCTGATACCATGTGTAACGCCCCGCCACGCAACCCTAGAGGAAGTTGCAAACAACTACTTAAATAGGCTAATTTTTTTTTTTTGTTTAAGTACAATTATTATACAAGTTCACTTACCAATGCAAACATCCCCTAAGGTTACGAGACTGAAACTACTTAAAAACCCACAACAACAACAACATTAATGAAACCGTAACATTCATCTACTCAAGATAATAAGTACGCATACATTCCATACAAGATAAATTACATCAAAACATAATAGATAACTTTCAAACTCATTTATCCATAATTAAATATTACAATTACAACTCTCATTCCCCGAATGAGGCAAGTCCAATAAAAAGGTTATAGATTACAACTTTGCACCTCGATAACAGAGGGGTAAAATAATATAAGAGCAACTGAAATGAAATAAAGCATGACATGAAAGTGAATCCCACGAGCTCTCCAATTGGAAGTCTCATCCACAAGAACATGAAGAAAGAACCCAACGGATTTAGGTGCATGCCACCCAACCAAGTGGAACCCAAAGGCCCACCCCCCATGCTAGGAGATAGTAACCAAGAATCCTAGTCAAGACTATCTACCTCTAGACACATGCTGACATAAACTGAACCAAACTGAAACAACCAATTACATGATCCTCGCAAATACATCATAAGATCTACACATGAACAACTCAAGCACAACTCAGTTACCATGCAAGTACAACACAAGCACTTCACAAGTACAACCCGAGTACCACATACGTATGACATAAGTACACCAAAAGTACAACTCAAGAGCATCACGAGTAACACACAAAGACAACTCTACAGGGTCACATTGCTTCTAGAAATAAAGAAGAACAAGTATGTTAAGAGAACCATACACATAATAATCGAATACCAACTATGGTCACACAAGGTATGTTAAGGAAACCATACCCACAAAATCGAATACCAACTATGGTCACATCAGGTATGTCAAGGAGACCATACCCACAAAATCGAACACCAACTATGGTCACATCAGGTATGTCAAGGAGACCATACCCCTAAAATAAAGACCGACTGTTGTCCTAGATAGAGTGTCATCACACAGTTCGTCATGGGTTATCCTTGGGAATCTTCATAGGCTCTGACCCCCACAAGAAAAGGTTATCCTAGTGACCTTTACCGAATCCTGACCCCCATACTCAATCATGCAAAGCCAAATACCTTTCGTATAGACAAGATAGATGAATTTTCCATTCCAAGCCTTCCCATCTCATCCCAAGCCTAACCGAGCACTTGGGTCCATGAGTGAGGCATTAAAATCTTGATTAGTGAGAAGTTAGTCATAAACTTCTAAGTATTGTTTTAGTTATCACTTGATTAAATAACTTATAACGAGTTATCCTTGACACCACTTCGGGTGTCGGCCCTCATTACAAGCCACTCTTCTACTGGACAACACACACACACCATCTAAACATCTATGGAACCAAGGTGCAACAAACAAGACATCACAACCTCTCCTTTCTCAGGAGGTGACACAAACTGAAATGCACTCCAACACTAGAAGCAACAACCACATAAAAAGGCTACTCCTGACCGCTCCTGACAAGGAGGCACACATTACAAAATCCACTTCTTTCTCAGGAGGCAACAAAGATAAACCCATCTCCAACACTAGAGGTAACAACAATAACAAATCTGCTCCTAACCGCTCCTAACAAGGAGGCACACATTACAAAATCCTCTCCTTTTTCAGGAGGAAATGAAGACAAAACCATCTCCAAACACTGGCCATACACCATGCACTACCCAAGGGAATTAACAAACAGTCGACATAACAAGACGACAATCCCCAACCTCTAGGGTCTTCTAGAAGACTTACAGATTAACACTTAACCCCTTTCCCCAAAACATGAACTCAGAGGAAATAATCACGAAGGCAAGTTGCGAGGAATTAAACTAATTTGGATATATTAAATCCATTTTCCTTAGTAATCATTCAATAATTTATTACTTTAAATATATTGAATCAAAGTATGTCTTTTCCAGACAAGGGAGAAATTACAACTCAATCCTTACTTCCTTACTGGCATTTAAATAATAATTAAATAACCATTTATTCCCATAAATCAAAATACGTTGATTTAAAATAATTGTTGTTTCCTCATTTCAATATAGCCATTTAAAAATAATAATTAACCTTGTCTTAAATTCATATTGCTTAAAACAACTACTTTTCCATTAAATACAATATTTTAAAAATAAATCAGACAATGATTTACCATGCTTTCATTTCTTCAATTGAACTTAAATCAATATTCAAACATAAGTACAAATTCTGACATATATAAAAAAAAATCCATATATTAAAATTACCACTTAAACTATATGCATAAAACAATAAATTGGTTAAACTAATCATCTAATTATTATTCTAATATTTAATATTATATAATATAATATTAAATATTAATATATATATATATATATTAATATCTAAATATTATGAAAAAATATAATAATAAATATTCAAAAATAATATAGATTTTATTTTATTTTTATATAAAAAGAAGGGCGAATAAAAACACTGGCCGCGTATTTGCCCCGAGCCATGCACCGGATTTCATTTAGGGCTAGGTCGACCACTATTTCCTTGGTCGTGTGGGTTCTAACCAGGGCGGTGGCATTTATGAGGGCGGCCGAGGAGGCGACACCACCAGGTGGAGGAAGGCATGGGCGGAGGGAGGCGGCGTGCTATGTAACACAGCCGGCCGTAGTTAATGGTAGCGATGGCTATGTAACACAACCGATCATGGTGAAGGAAAGGTCGCGGGGGTCGCGTCGGGCGCGGCTCCCCCACATGCCTCCCATGGGGGGTGCGGTGGGGTGAGCCCCCGACGGCTCCCCCGAAGCCCTCTGCAAATTTTTTTTTAAATAGTTTTTTTATTTACAAGGCTCATTGATTTTTAATCCAAAAACAAAATAAAATAGGTTTCCTGTTTCTTTTTCCTTTTTTTTTTTTTTAATTTAATCAAAATTTATGTTAACAGTAAAATCTTTCAAAATCAAAATTTAAATAAATATAAATAATATATATATATATATAATACATATATATATACATACTTGAATAAATCACCCCATTTTAGGATTTGCAACACAAATTGAGCAAATAATTTCCAAACCATTATTTGCAGCCAAGAACACAAAGTTTTTTCTTGAATTTTCCAACATAATAATCAACCACAAAACATATATCATTAAAAAAATCTCAAAATAACCAATTTCTAAAACATGAACCTGATTCCTTGAGTTTGTGAGGAGATCCAGGGGGTGCTCAACTTCCAACTTCAGCTCCACCAAATTTTACCACTCCAAGCCAAAACTCACAAAATTAAAACCATTCTTCCCCTCCTTCATTTTTAATTTTCCATAAACTCCATAATCCCCAAATTGTGATCCCCAAAATCCAAACATAAGGATAAAACCCTAAAAAAATCCAACAACACCCTCATAAATTCTTAAAAATAGAAAATGCAAAAATATCTAATTTTTAAATAATTTGAATTCAAACTTCTAATTTGACTTTTAATTCAATTTTCAATTTTGAATTCCAAATATCACAATTTGACTTTTTATGCATTTTCTTTATTTTCAATTTCAACAATATAACAATAACTTCAACATAAATAAATTAAATCCTTTCAACATCAAAATTTTAATTAGTTAATAAATAGATTTAATACATGATTAAATTATTTATTAATTAAATGAAATTAATAACAAAATCAATTACCTTTCAACATAATTTCCGGATCAAATTAATCCACAACTTAAATACATTAGGCTATTTAAATCACCCAATTTAACTTGCAATTAAATAACGAAGAGAGGGTACAAAATCTAGAGCAACACAACCTGACAACAACTGACAACATACAAGGACTAGGGTGACATCCTAGCATGAAAACCTAGCTACTATCTCCCAATCGAATACTGTTGGGTATTGAACACGCTCTCACCTGTGAAACCAGGTGGAGTCGGTGTCCTGTACCTGTCAACCTGCAAATCAAGTAAACCACAACATATAGTATAAACAGCATAAAATACACATCGTGAAGAAGAAATCTCGGACTCGCAGGGCGCTCGCAAGTGAGTGATGCGATCCATCCCCTTCACCAATACAATATTACCAATTGACGAATCTAACATCATTAATATGATCAACAGCATAAACATCATTAATCCAATTATCCACTGTGCTAATCCAAAGCATGACATAATAATAACTTTAAGATAAAATACCAAGTACCAAGGTCAAAGCACTAATAGAAAATAAGGCCTAACCAAATAGAACAATGTTCGGTCAAAAGAGCAAAATGGAGGGGTCTTACAATTAGAGCTCTAGGTTCATACACTAGGTACTCTGGGTACATTGGAGTCCACTAGGTTTTCCCTGTGAATTTTTTAGTGGAATTGTTAAGTGATCACGTGTTCATGGATTTTACTTTAGCATGATGTACTATGTGGAAAAGAGTAACGTGAAAGAAACCTGATAAAAGGTTATGGTTAGAAAGTTATGATATGCATCCCATGGGTTATAGAATTGGATGTTCCTATGGGATTATGTATGTAGTTGTACCCCTGTAAATGTAAGAAACTAGTAACTATATCTTGTTTGAGTGTTGTGAATACCTCATACTTGCTTTGTGTATCAATGAGATGGTGATACTTGGTACCCATCCTTGAGGAAAAAGTTATGCTTTGGTGTGGGATTTACCATACCATTATGTGTGTGTGTGCATGTTTGTTACTTGATTGAGGCCCAACCCATATGTGGTTGAAAATTATATATCAGAGTAACCAAAAGTAGTTCTTTTTCTTTTGGTTCTCTAGACCCTCAATCTGTGAAGGGATGTAATGCCCCACCACGAGACCCTAAAGGGAGTTGCAACACAACGCAGAAGCGTACAATGTTTTTCTTCTTAAAAGTGCATATTATCAAATAAGATGCACAATACTTGACAACAACCTCTAAGGTAACATGACAAGATTACATGTATAACCAAAACATACACACTACTTGCACATAAAGCATTTATTAAAATATTAACCATACATTTAATTGCACATACCCGCAAAGCATTAAATATTCTAACACTAGAATAACATATAATAAGTTTCAGATTACATTAAATTAAAATTAGATTACAATACTCATTCCCAGAATGAGGTAGATCAAAAATAACTATTAAAATTACAAGATTCCTCCTTGAAAAAAAATGAGGGGAATAATAACTACATGAGCTAAACATGAAGTAAATAGAAAGATTAAAATAAATACTTAATCCACTACGAGCTCTCCATGTTGGAAAACCTCGCCATGCGATCTGCAAAACAAGGGGGACCCAACGACGTAGGGCGCATGTTCCTCCCAACCAAGTGGTACCCGAAGGCCCACCCCTCGTGCTAGGAGATAGTAACAAGGATACCGGGACAATCCCTACAACTTCTAGACTCAGGCCGACTCATACTGACTCGACCTCACACATTGGTTCAAACAAATAAAAGATCACACTGCATACAGTTAAGACAACCCATAACTTAGAAAATCCCACATAAAGTTGACCTAGGAGGAGTGTCACACAAGATACATGAGTTACCCGTCAGATCTTACCAGATGTCGGCCCCCATCAAGCTTCACTCTCCAACTGACCACACTTGGAGCAAGACCACTCCATCTAAAGGAGGACCAAACACCCCCATTTGTGGAAACCAGGTAACATACTGAAGACAAAAACACACTAACCAAAGGAACTAAAACAACTAACTTCACAACATGTCAACCCCCATTTTCTAGGACTCTCTAGAAGGCTTACCAATTAATGACACATTGAACCCATTTCCCCAAACACGAACACAAAGGAAATAATTACAACAAGGCAATTGCAAGGAATTAATCTACTTTTCGATATTCTAAATCCATTTCCCTTTCCTATTCTATTCACAGTAAAAATAATAGTTTCCCTTTCAAAATAGTTGAAATAAATATTTAATTGTCTTTTTAATTAAAAAGAAAGAAAAAAACTAGTTTTAATAAATAAATAAAATTCATTGAATACCTTTAAAAACAACATAAATCTCTCAAAAAATTAATCAAATTGTTTTCCTCCAATTATGTATAAATACACACCCATTTTAAAATAAAACTATTTAAAATAAATAAATATATACTTAATATATATACATAAAATATATACATAATTATATTTGAATATATAATTATATATATACCATTATGATAAATATTCATGAGATATATATTTAATGTTAAACCACCACATATAAACACACACACACACACATATATATATATATATATATATATATATATATATAAAATAAAATATATATTTTATATTAATTAAATTTATCGAATCACAAAATACACAGTCATCAAGTAAAACAGACGAGTTTTACTTTCGTCACAAAAATCAAAGAAACATCGAAAGCAATTAAGGTTGGGGGCACCGACTGTACTAAGTACAGGTCGGCCACCCACGTACTAAGGAGGGTAGTGCTGCCATGGGATAGTGCATCCCCCCAGGTGATGGGTGTGCTGCCTCATGGCAATTGCACCCCCCAAGAAAGGACTATGGGCGATGGGGGATATAATCGCCCCCACCAACCACCATTTTAATACCTTTAAAAAAATTAAAAATTTCTTTTATTGACCACAAAATTTCGAAACTCAGGAAAAGAAAAATGTATTTCCAGAATATCTTTTTATAAAATTTGTCGTACGACGATTCCAAAAATTAAACAAAATAAAATATTTATATAAGTATATATATATATATATATATATATATAACAATTTCATCAAAGCAGATAAATTGCAGGAATTTTTCCAAAACACACACCTACAAGTGAAATTATAAAATTCCCCAGAACACCAAAATTCATAGAGGAAAACAAAAAAATTAAACTTTCTCAAATCTAACACCGATCAAAAAACTACCAATTTCTTGCGAGGGTTTACATTCAAAATATAATATCCTCTGGATTTATCCACCGCAAAATATACAGAGGATCTAAAGAAAAATATATTTTTCTATAGACGTTTAAATTTTCCTAAAAATCTTCACGGAAACAAAAGAAGCTTTAAAATTTTCTTTCTCTAGAAACAAATCCTTTTCCTAAATGGATTTAACAAAACAATTCAATAAACTACACAATTCCTAATATAGATTATAAACAATAAAATAACACAAGAAGAGAACCTGAACCAAGAAGCTTCAGACAAAATGAGTATTTGATGCTGAGCCTCCTCCAAAGCTTCCACAACTTCTATCCAGCAATTCCAGTGGTTCCAACCAAAACAGTATCCAATAATCACAACAAGAACACAAGAATAATTCCAATTCAATCCTACAGCCAAGAATTCTACAATGCTCCCTATATTTTTTAATTTCTTCCAAAAATATCTATATCCAAATATCCTGACACACCCATGAAGAAGCTTTCCTCTTTTTTTCCCAATTCCAAAATTCTCTCCGTGAATAAACTTTCAACAAACTATTAATTAATTCAACTCTAACATGCTGGAAAAATTAAAATATCCTCTAACAACCAAATCTAATTTCCATTTAATTTAACAATTCTAAAAATAATTTAATTCCAAATTGAAATTAATTACCACGAATTGAAATTTAAATTCCAAATTAATTAAATTCTCCTTTTCTTTTAATTTTCTCAAAGCCATATTTAATTAATTAATTTTAATTATTTAATAAATAAATTCAACCCATTGGATTAAATTAAATTTACTAAATAAATTAAATTTAATTAATTAATTTAAATATAAGCTTCTACCAAAAATGTCCAATTTTAATTAAATAAATATCAACATCATTTAATGCAATAATTCTAAATATTTATTTCCATAATCAAGAGCCCTTTAGAATAAAATAACATTAAAACATGGCAATCAACGACTCAAAAAACATGACTAATGACACACTATGGCTAGGGCATAGATCTGACACAAGTAACCTAGCTACTATCTCCGAATCATCATACCATTGGGTCGCCACACTCAAACCTATGAAGCCAGGTGGAGTCGATGTCATGTACCTACAAACTTGTATCCAAGACATCAATAACACATGTATATAAAATCATTATAAAACACACTGTGAAGAGGAAATCGTAGAATCGTAGGGCGCTCACAAGCGAGTGATGCAATCCTGTCCACTTCACCAATACAATATCACCAAACTGACACTTCCATCATTAATAAAATTCATAAGCAATACTCATGTCACAATAAACCAAAATTATTTTTAATCAAATCATGTCAAGTATAACATCAAGGAAAGTACATCTCATAACACACATAGTTCGTATCACTCTATAAGAAATGATAAACTAATAAAGAATCTTTATATAACATAAGAGAAAAATTGAGGGGTGTTATAGGATTGTAGTAGCCACAAGTTCCTTGGGTGGAGTGTGTAGTGTACGCATATTGCGATGCAGAGCGTCTTAGCTCAACCAATCCTGAGGAAACGTACCCACTATTTTCCCTTATGATGGATCAAGATACTTGATCCATAAGTGTTAACCTAATCCCAACAAATTTGAGTACAACAACATAGGTTTGTTTGTATATGCTTGGGTGTTCGTAGAGGCGTTGATCTGGCATAGCGAGTAAACCTCATCTGTATGAGAGGTGAGACTCGGTAGCCACATAGTGATATTATCATATTGCATTATATACTTAGGGTATCTACACATGATCTGACATGATGTGAGATACGATGCCATACCCCACCCATGTTCGTACATAGTGTTGGTGATGATTTCGTGTTACACGATGCCACATGCTGAGACACGTGAAGGCATATTATGAAATTGTCTTTATTAGCCTACTTGTGAGATGATTGTTATGGGGACTCGAATACTTGTAGAGGGATCCTCATGGCTTATTTGACCATGTTGGTCGAATAGCATATGGGTAGATCCTAGCCATGTATAGCTCTAGCTACAATGAGTTCCTATGTGTGTCTTCTCCATGAGGTATTGCATGTGGAGTGTGTTTTGTGCATGCCTATTTCTGTGGACCCCCAAACACACTGCCATGTGGCATGCGACTAGTGTGTACCTTCTCTAACTGGCGTATGACCAGATAGAGTGACAAAATTTTTATAGTCGTGGATACACTTTGGTTCATGTGGATAGCATGCTTATTCTACATCACATGAGGGCTATTATCATTCTAGCTAGACGTTGTTTCCTCTTTCCTCATTGGTGGCTAATATCTAGTCACATAGTGATGTACAGTGCAATTTTAAAGATTGTGAACTTTCTTTTGGTTATTGATGATTTTTTTCAATTGATTGTGAAGGTTTAGCCATGACTTGTGATCTTATTTACTTATAACCCTAGTGGTTATATATTTGATTCAGTGTTGAAATTACGTGTATTTATTTCTTTATTGTTGCAATGGAACTTTAATTTTCTCTTCTTTATGAACTTGGTGGCTAAGCTAGTTATCTTTGTTGTTTTCAAGGTCGGCTATGAGTCGTATTGTGATTCCTCTCCAAGGACATATGGGGAAAACTTGGTGAGTGTGTACGAGGAAGTAGACATAGGAAACATTGAGGATGGGGGTATGTGAGGCTGTTTGCAGCCAAGACCCACTACTCACCTTTGTGTGATGACTATCTCTTGGAGGCTAATCACCTTATACAACAAGGGATAGGTCATTGTGGTCTTGTTTGGATGGTCACACTCTATGTATGACCTAACACCACCAAGCCACTAATATGATGTTAGATTTATTTGAGATGGTTATATGTTCTTGGTTCATGGATTGGTATGCTACTTTTCGATGTCCAGATGGACCCTTGTGTGGCCTTATGTTGTGATTTATGTTATTGTTTGTTGGTATGTATATGTATTATGAATGTATAATCATGGGTATGGTGCTTTGTTTCTGAGTTTTTATATGTTAATTTCATCCTTTGGTTGTGACTCCTTTCTTGGGTTATGTGTATAGGATGTCTGGGAGAGGTGATTGTGGAGACAATGATCTGAGCTCTTCTTCTCTGAGTCCCCATGAGAATAATTGTGTGGAGTGTTTAGGTCCTTGGATCTATACTTTTATTGAGGAGTTTCTTACTGATCTAGGCTTTAGACAAGAGTGTGGTATGCAACAACAAAACTTTGAACCTAAGCATAAGGTGTCACAATCTCAACCTGGTGGTAGTGGTTCTCAAATTAGAAATAACTAAAACTGGTGGCATTGTAAGCACTACCATCTGAAGCGGTTGACATAGGGTGCACATGCTACAACAAATAAAGGTATAGGATGTTACAATTGTGGCTAGCAGGGCCACTTGGAAAGACACTATTCTTAGAGGAACACACCTAGAACCAGTCAGAGATCGGTAGTTACAGAGCCAGAAAGGAATGATGCAAGAAGGACTCATGGAATGAGTGTAGCAGTTGATCATTGTCAAATAGAGCATCAGGTTACAGATGTGGAAATTATTGGAAGTGGATGAGCAACTGATTCAGAAGCTCATGGGAATCCTTTGGTACAGGAGGCCGAGGAAATTACTTCAGTGTTGTTTCCTCTGCTTGATACATGATATGCTTGGATTAATATTTTTAGTCTATATGATCATTTGGATTGATAGTTTATTCGGCTAAGAGCTCTATGACTTTGTTTGTTGTTGTTTTTATGTTAGTGTATGGAGTGGTTTAGTTTTGGAACCATTGTTTATGTGTGTTTTGTGGAATTTATACTAGGGGTTTTTGTAGGCTTCCAGGAGTAATCCTAACCCTAGGGGGCAGGATGTATCACCCCTCCATTTTTCTCTTTTGTTTAGACAGTGTTCTATGCCAATAAGTTTTGTTTTATGTTAGTACTTTGACTATGGTACTCAGTTTCTATTTGATCGCTAACTATAATGCGATGTGATGATATATTTCGATGTGATGGTATTTTATTCTGATGTTATCATTATGACATGTTTTAGCTTAGCATAGTGGACATTTGAATTAATTAATGATGTTAGATTTGTTAGTTTTGTAACTCTATATTGGCGAAGGGGATGAAATTGCACCACTCGCTTGCGAGTGCCCTGCAATTCCACGATTTTCTCTTCACGGTGTGCTTTATTAGGATATATATGTACATATTGATATACTCTTTGTTTGCAGGTTTATAGGCACAGGACATCGACTCCACCTAGTTTCACAGGTTTGAGTGTGTCCATTTCCCAACGACATTTGATTGGGAGATAGTAGCTAGATTTTCCATGTCAAGTAATCACCTTGGTCTTAGCGTTTCATTGGTTTTAAGTCTGATTCGATTGTTTTAATATTGTTCAATTTGCCTTGATATTATTTTATTGCAAGTTAAAAAGGTAAATAAATGGCTTTATGTACATCTATGGTGTTTATTAAATTAATCTAGTTATTATGTTAGAAGATGTTAATTAATTAATTAATTTAATTTAATTAATAAAATAATTTAATCTTGGATTAGATTTATTTTATTGAGTTAATTAAATTAATAGAATTGAACTAGTTATTCATTTTGGAATTAGTAGATAATTTGTTTTAAAATTTGGAAAAAGGTTTTAATTTGCATTTTTTGGAAAATTTGAATGCAAATTTGAAATTGGAGATAGTTTCTATTTTTTTTTTTCAAAATTTATGATGGTGGTTGAAAATGAGATATTTTTGGTTTTTCATTGAATGTTTTCTATAAGAAATTAAAAAAAAAATTGAAGGGCAAAAAGGAATTTTTCTGGTTGTGGGTTTTGGATTGGAATGGTGGAGAGGCTGTGTTGATTTGCTTGGAAAGAGCTGGAATCTAAGGAAGATTCATTGCACCATTTTCGATCTTCTCTAAATTTTGGAAACCAGGTTCATGGTATTAAATTGATTTTGATATTGAAAAATTCATAGATTTGGATAGGTTGTTTGCAACATCATTGTTTGGAAAACTCAAAATGATTTTGATGAAGAAATTCATGTTAAACCTTGTGTAAGACCCCTCCATTTTGCTCCTTTGATCGAACAATGTTCTGTTGGCTATGCCTTATTTGTTGTTAAGTTCTTTGAATTAGAACTCAATTGTTGTTTGATCGTTATCTGTAAGTGATGCAAATCTTATATTTTGGTGTGATGGTATTTGATCCTGATGTTATCATTATGTCATACTTTGGATTAGCATAGTGGATAATTGAATTAATGATGTTTATGCTTTTGATTATATTAATGATGTTAGATTCGTCAGTCAATGATACTGTATTGGTGAAGGGGACAGATCGCATCACTCGCTTGTGAGTGCCCTACGATTTCGTGATTTCCTCTTCATGATGTGTTTTAATTTTAACATATATATGCATGTGGATATACTTTGTGTTCACAGGTTGACAGGTACAGGACATCGACTCCACCTGGTTTCACAAGTTTGAGCATGTCCATTGCCCAACGGTATTCAATTGGGAGATAGTAGCTAGGTTTCCCATGCCAAGCTGTCACCCTAGTCCTAGTATGTCATCAGGTGTTGTCAGGTTGTGTTGCTTTGATTGTTATTCCCTCTCTTTGATTATTTAAAATTGCAAGTTAAAAGGTAATTAAATGGCTTTATATATATAAAGGTTGTTGATTAAATTAATCTAGTTTCAATGCGAAAAATGTTATTTAAAGTTATTAAATTAATTTAATTTAATTAATAAAATAATTAAATCTTGGATTAGATTTATTTTATTGAATTAATTAAATTAATTAATTTGAAATTAAGCAAATTCATTTTGGAAATTATTTGGTATTTGTTGAAATTGAAAAATGATTTAAAAGTCAATTTGAAAGTTTGAATTCAAAAATGGAGGAAATTGAGATATTTTGCATTTTTCTGTTTTGGAGAATTTATGAGGGGGTTGTTGGATTTTCTTAGGGTTGGATCCTTATGTTTGAATTTTTTGCTTCAATTTTGAGAGAGGAAAATTAAGAAAATGGAAAGAGAAGAAGGATGAAGGTTTTTGGGTTGTGGTGTGGATTTTGGGTTTGAACTGTGAAGGGGCTCTGCTAAATGCTTGGAGGGACTCAAATCTCTGAAGGAATGCTTTGCACCATTGAAAACCTATCAAAATTGGTGGAATCAGGTTTTATTTACATTAAATCATATTCAATTTGAAAATCTTCTTAGAATTTTACTTGTTGTTTTGAAAAATACTTTAAAAACTCTGTTATGTTTGATCTTTCTCAAGAATAAAAAAAAAATATTAGGACTAAAAATAGTTATTTTGTGAATGGTTTTCCCATTTGGTTCTGAAATTTATGTTTGGGAATATATGTATTATATACTTTATATATGGGGTTATTGGGGTTTCTACCAATTTATTTTTGTAAAATTTTAAACCTGTTAAAAGAAAAGAAGAGAAAAGCAAAACAAAGAAAAAGAAACAGAGAATCGGATTTTAAAAAAAATCTGTAGAGAACACATTGAAAAAAAAATTAAAAATTAAAAAAAAAGATGGGAGGCGGTGCTAGGGGCTCACCTCCCCACCGTGCCCCCCATGGGAGGCACACGAGAAGGGAACCATGCCCAGCGCGGCCTTCCCAACCCCCGCCGCGACCACTATTCGAGCAACCACCGCCATTGTTGGCGGCACTGTGAACAACGCCTCCAACAATGGGGTCGGTTGTTCACACAGTCGCTGCCCCTCCAACTTCTGCCACCCACTGTGCATAAGCACGCGGCTAGGGAAACCACGGTCGATGCTAGCTTGCCACCACCCTCACAAACCACGCATGGCCCCAGCCCTAAATGGTGCGCGGCTCAAGACAGTCGGCTGCCTCCTTTGACCGTGCGCGGCCCGAGGAAGTTAAGGGTTGTTTTTTTTATAAAAAAATAAAATAATATATATTTATTATTTTTATAATATATTAATTTAATATTAAAATATGAATATATTTTATATTATATTAATATATTATTAAGTAATAATATTTATATATAGTGGATATGGTTATATAATAGCATGATTTTGTTGCAATTCAGGGAATTAAATAATTGATTTAAAAGACAAATTATTTAAATATAATTGGGAGAATTTTTAAGTCATTTTGCAGTAGTTGAATTAGTGGATTTATTTTAAAATATTATTATTTGCAAGGTAAAATGTTGAATTTAAAATAAATGTGCTTAATAACGAAATTAGTTGATTTCATTTAAAATGATTTAGTTTGCAAGGTGAACAGTTATTTATTTTAATGATATATTCTAGAATTATAGAAGTATATGCTTATTTTAATATTTAAGGCAATTAGGGAATTAAGTGTTGGTTTAAATTTCATCTTGTCTGAAAGAGACGTATGTTTTAATCAGTTTTAATTGAGCAATAGATTTCTGATGTTAATAAGGGAAGTGGATTTAGCAAATCCAAAATTAGTTTAATTCCTCGTAACTTGCCTTCGTGATTGTTTCCTCCGAGTTCATGTTTTGGGGAAAGGGGTTAAGTGTATTTTTTAATCCGCAAGTCTTCCAAAGGACCCTAGAGGTTGGGGGGTTGTCGTCTTGTGATGTCGACTATTTGTTTATTCCCTTGGGCAGTGCATGAGAATTTATTTGTTATTACCCAGTTTCTACGAATGGGAATGTATTGTACCTCCTGAGAAAGGAGTGGACTATGTTATTGTGCCTCCTTGTTAGGAGCAGTTTTGTTATTGTTGTTACCTCCAGTACTTGGAGATGGCTTTATCTTTGTCGCCTCTTGAGAAAGGAGTGGATGTGTTATCTTGTTTGTGCACTTTGATACCCTTGGTGTTTGGATGGTATGTGTGTTGTCAAGTAGAAGAGTGGCTTCCGTAGGGGCCAGAGCCCAAAGAGGTATCCAGGATAACCTTCAGAAGTGGTTTAATCAAGTGATAACTAAAATAATACTTAGAAGATTAGGACCAACTTCTCACTAATCAAGATATTAATGCCTCACTCATGGAATCAAGTGCTCAGTTAGGCTTGGGATGGGTGGGAAGGCTTGGAATGGAAAGGTCATCTATCTTGTCTATACGAAAGGTATTTGGCTCCGCATGAGTGAGTATGGGGGCTAGGATTTGGTAAAGGTCACCAGGATAACCTTTTCTTGTGGGGGTCGGAGCCTAGGAAGAATCCCAGAGGATAACCATGATGAATTGTGTGATGACACTCTGTCTAAGACAATAGTTGGTTCTTGTTTATTGTGGGTATGGTTTCCGTAACATACCTGATGTGACCATAGTTGGTATTTGATTATTATGTGTATGATTCTCTTAACATACTTGATCTGCTTTATTTATGGAAGCAATGTGACCATGTAGAGTTGTACTTGTGAGGTACTCGTGATGCTCTTATGTTGTACTTATGTTATACATATGTGGTACTTGAGTTGTACTTGTGATGTGCTTCTGTGGTACGTGTGATTGGATGTGCTAGTTTGGTTCAATGATGATTTAGCTTGTGTCTAGAGGTAGATTGTCTTGGCTAGGATTCCTTGTTACTATCTCCTAGCACGGGGGGTGGGCCTTTGGGTTCCACGTGGTTGGGTGGCGTGCACCTAAATCCATTGGGATCATTCTTCATGTTCCTGTGGACGAGACTTCCAGTTGGAGAGCTTGTTGGATTCAGTTTTAGTTCTTGCATTATTTCATTTCAGTTGGATTTTGTATTATTTTACCCCTCATTTATTATCGAGGTGGAAGTTGTAACTGTAACCTTATTTATTGGACTTGCCTCATTCGGGGAATGAGAGTTGTAATTGTAATATTTAAGTATGGATAAATGGGATTGAAAGTCATCTAGTGTGTTTTGATGTATTTATCTTGTTGGAATGTATGTGTTTCTAATTGTTAAGTATATGAATGTTATGGATTCACTTATGTTGTTTGTGGGTCGTTATGTTATTTCAGTCTCGTAACCTTAGGGGATGTATGCATTGGGAAGCAAACTTGTATATTAATTGTACTTAAACAAAAAAAAAATAGCCTATTTAAGTAGTTGTTTGCATCATCCTCTAGGGTTGCATGGCAGGGCGTTACACCTTGGATCAAATTCTTAAACCTTTGTTTCTATTTGGTTTTTCTCAAGAAAAAATTGCAAACCTATCTATAAATGATCATTTCTAGAAAATAATTGCTCAACTTGTTTAATAAATTTGTTAAATTTGTATATATATATATGTATATATATATACATACATATAAATATATATCTATTTATATATTTGTTTTTTTAATTTGGAATAAAAGAAAACCCTGTCGAATTCTAGTTCGGATTTTGAAATCTGCAAGCAAGGGTTGTATTTTTTTTTAAACCAAAAAAATCAGATTTTTGGTGGCTGGGGGCCCGACTCACAGCCCCCCCCATGGGAGGCATTGTGGGGAGCCGCGCCTAGCGCCCCCCATGCAGCCACCCTAAGCACCTTTTCCCACATACTGGTGGGTTGGTTGTGCTTAACACAATCGCCACCCAGGCCAATGGGGGTCGGTTGTGTTAACATAGTTGCCCCCATGAAAATTTTGGGTGCGCCTTCTAAGAAACCCTCAGTTGGCCCTTTTCATTTCGGACTTTAAAAACAAAAAAAATATTTTATATTTTATATATTATATTTTATAATATTATAATATTTAAAAAATAATATTGAATATTATATTTTATAATATTAAAATATTACAATATACATATTAAATATATATTAATATATATATAAGTATATAGTAATATATATATTTATATGTATATATATACGTATATTTATGTATATATTAATATAATATTTGGTTTTGGAAATTTTTATAATATAGTATATTAAATATATATATATATATATATATAATGGATGATTTTAAAAATGGCATATATTTTAAATGTAATTGAGACAAATTTGAATGTTCTAAATGATGATTTAAATATATTTATTAAACTGTTGATTTAAATAATGGCATGTTCTAATAGTTATTTTAAATGACGATTTAAATATTTAAATATATATATATATATTTTAATGACGATTTAATTATTTAAATATATATATATATATATATATTGAGTTGGTGATTTAAATAATGGTATGTTTTAAATATAATTGGAGAAATTTTAAATCAGTTTTAATAGTTGAATTAATAGATTTATTTTAAATAATATATTTTGAAAGAACAAATATTTGATTTTCAGATATTGTGTTTATTAGAGGAATTAATTGATTTTAAAATGATTTATTTTGCAAAGGAGAAATAAACGATTTGAAAATAGTATGTTTTAAATCAAAGAAGTAAATATTTATTTTATTTTTATTTACACGCAATTAAGGAATTAAATGTTTGGTTTAAACTTCATCATTTATCTGAAAGAGTCATTATCAAATAAATTTTTATTAAGCAAGAAATTACTAAATGTTATCAAAGGAAGTGGATTTAGGAAATCCAAAGTAGATGTAATTCCTGTTTGATTGCACTTTTAAATGTAAGTTTCTTCTATTTTTGCTTTGGGGGAAATTGTTTAGAAGGGTTAATAAGTCTTCCAGTTGGGGTTTTTTAATTATTTGGGGTTGTCATAATTATGTTAGTCAACCTTTGGATTTCCTTTGGTAGTGCGTCTTAATGTATCCAGTTATTACCCGATTATCACGAATGGGGATGTGTTTACTTTATGTGTTGGATAGGGATTTAATATCCTTAGGTCGCACTAGTGTACCCTTGGGTTGTGGAGTTGTTCCACATGATGTCTTAGAGGAGTGGCTTGCAATGAGGGTCGACACATAGAGTGGTGCCAGGGTAAGTCGTTGCAAGTTAGTTAATCTAGTGATAATGTAAATGAACTTAGTAGAAGCATAGGTAGTATCAACTCTTAATAAGGAAAATTGTGCCTCGCTCATGGACGCAAGGGCTTGTATAGACTTGGGGTGGGATGAGAAGGCCTGGAATGGAAAGATCGTTATCTTTTCTCTATGAGAGATAACTGATTTCTACATTGGTTTGCATGAGGGTCCGAGAGTCATTAGAGGTTTCCAGGAGATCCCGAGATGTAGGTCGGGGCATAAGAATACTTACTAGGATATGCCATGTAGCATTGTGATGACACTCCTCCTATGTCAGCAGTATGTTTGTATCAGTGATGTAGTTGATTATTTAACTCTGGAAGCATTGTAACCATTGTGTTAAGTGATGTATTTGTATTTGATTTGGTTCAGTTATGTTTTACCCTGTGTCTAGGGGTAGATGGTCTTGTATAGGAATCCTTGTTACTATCTCCTAGCATGAGGGGTGAGCCTTCGAGTACCACTTGGTTGAGTGGAACGTGCACCTTACTCCATTGGGTTTTCTTCTTGTTCGTGTTGTCGATATTTCCAGTGGGAGAGCTCATGGAATCCAGTTACATTTCATGCTTATTTTCATGTCAGTTGAATCTTGTAATTATTACCCCTCATTGTATTCAAGGTGGAAGTTGTAATTTGTAATCATGCTTATTGGATTTACCTCATTCGGGGAATGAGAGATGTAACCTATCTTTAGGGTTAATATGATGTGAATTCTTGTTGTAATCTTACTTGTTAAGTAATGTAAACTAAAGCTTGTTATATTATATTTTATGAGCTGGTATCTTTAATGATTTGTATGAATGTGCTTTTGATTATATGATTAGTAATTTAATTGAAAGTTTTATAAGAGTAATGTATGTGTTTTGGTATTAGATATAATCTTGTCACATACTTGAAGGTTGATGCAAAAGAGTTGTGCATTTTCCTTGTTAATAATGCACTTTTAAGAAAAAAAATTGTACGCTTCCATTTTGTTTTGCAACTTCCTTTAGGGTTACGTGGCGAGGCGTTACACCTTATGCAATCTAAATCGTCCTTTCCGTAAGCTTTAGTATGACTTCTACAAATATTTAGAAGTATAATTTTCTTATGTGTAATTTCATGCCCACTAATTCTCCTTTAATATTTAAAATTCTCTCAAACATATTTTTAGATATTATATAGAATTAACACATTTCTTTTTTTTCTAAAAGTCACATCGAAATTAAGTGTTCATATCAAGAGTTAAAGTAGCATTAGACAATAAGAAATAGAATGCTAAAAATATAAGTTGTATGCAATGATTAGAGAATCAATTTTTCAATTGGAAAACAAAAAATAGAAATTTAAATAAGACACATAAAAGAAAAATAAGAAGTTGAGAAAATAATTATATATTGGTTGAACAGGATATTGGATGAATATCTAAAAAGGAAAAGAGAATATTCTACCTCTATAGTGTAATATTTGAGTTACTATTCCCTAGAGATAAATGAAGAAAAGAGAGAAACATGAAAGGGAAATTTAAATCATAATATACTCATGCAAGAAGATATTTCTTTCAATTACACAACTAACACATCTAATTTCTATAATTTATTTAAATTTCTCTATTTCATTTAATTTCCTATTATTCCTCAATCAACATATCATTTTACAAAATTAATAAGAAATACTATTGTTTAAATTTTCAACATTAGTATTTAATATATTAATATATATATTCATAATATATTATAAGAATTAATTATAAACCTAATAAACTGCAAACAAACTATATATATATATATTAACAACGAATCATGGTTGAAATCTTAAAATAAATAATTATCAAAAAGAACTTTAACCGGTACGAACCCCAAAATCCATCGATTTTCGAATGGGTGCGTGCAGGAAAGGACACTAGTTTTCATTTATTATACATGTTTAAACAACATTATGACAGTGGTGTGCCGGTTGTACCTTGTACCGGTTGGCCGCATCCACACAAAGTAATTGGGGGTGACACTTCCCATGGGACAGCGCGTCCCCCTATAAGGTGGGCGCATTGTCACATGAGTAGTGCCTTCCCCACCCTTGTACCAAAAGGTTGATGGTTAGGCTTAATCACCCACATCCACAGTGTAACATTTAAATGTTAAAAATACAATTTACAAACAATTTTTAAACACCATTAAAATTCATCTGAATTTCATACAGGCGACCAATAATTAATCCACGTACGATAATTTTCATAGATATTAAATAAATTAAAAACTCCAGCATTAATAAGAATATATATATATATATATATATATTATATGTATATATACATAAGTATAATACATATAATGTATATATATATATTTACATAGAATTATTTAACTGATAAAATTGAGCAAAATAAATAAATTTTTCCAAAATCCTTTCCTAAATTCATAGAGATTTAAAAACTGAATTCTTTTAAAACCATTCCTTTAAATTCCTAATAATACAAAAATAGGAAAACTATAAGGGATCTAGATTTCTCCATTAAGAGTTTTCTACAGAGGATTTGTTTTCAAAACCAAATCTAATTATTTTCTAAAGGGATAAAATTTCCTACAACATCCTACATGTGTTGCACAATCTAAGGTTTAATTTAACAAATGATTCTTCAATTTTCCTTCATTAAAATAAATAAATTCTATAGACTATTTATTTACAATTTCACAGAGGAATTTTCACAGGGAATATCAAAATTTCCAAAATCTGAATAATAAATTTCTAATCTCCATTAATAATTTCTAATTCCAAATGAATTTAACAAACAAATTCTTTAAACAATAACTGTTTTCTTTAAACAAATCAAGATCAAAACCACAGAATAAAACCTGAAGTTTGAAGCTATAGGAAAAAATGATTTTCTGATGCAAGCCTCCTCCAAAGATCTCCTGAATTTTCTTCAATTGTGCAATAAATCCAATCCAAAAGCTCAACCAATGTAAGCAGAATTTCCTCAAATCAATTCTACATTCAAAAATTTCTTCCAACCATTCCTTGTGCAAATTTTCACAAAAAAATCGTCTCCTACCTGAAAAAGCTTTTTCCTCCTCAAAAACTCTCCCGTGAATGCATTTGCAACCAATTCCTCCTATTAATTAAACTCACACTTGTGGCATAAATCAAAAATATCTTTAACAAACAAATCCACTTTTTATGCAAATCAAAAATTAAAATATCTAAATATTAATTAACTCCCACATTTTGAAAACTAGCTTTGCTCTTAAAATACAATTTCAAATCACTTTCAATTTTCTTTTCTTTTTATATAATATAAACCACATAAAACTTAATTAATTAATTTTAATTATTTAATAGATAAATTCAATCCTTTCTGGGACTAAATTTAATTAATTAAATAAATTAAATTAAATTTTATTAATAAATTTAAATATAACTTCTAAACATAATTTTAATATTAATCTTAATTAATCATCACTTCTAACCAAAGCAATTATTCTAACAATTGATTTAATAAACACACACTTTTTGGAATCAAATAACATTAAAATAAGGTAAACTATGACTTAGCAACCAAAATTGATGACACACTAAGGCTAGGGCATAGACTTGACACATGTTACCTAGCTACTATCTCCTGTTCAACTTAACCATTGGATCGACATGCTCAAACCTGTAGAACCAAGTGGAGTCGATGTCTTGTACTTGCAAACCTGAGAACTAAGTAAACAACATCATATAATATATCCAACATATAATACACACCATGAAGACGAAATCATAGATTCGCAGCGCACTCGAAAGTGAGTGATGCGAGCCCATCCCCTTCACCAATACACTCATCAAGACTGACATTTACATCTTACTCAATAATCTCATAATAAAATCTCATGTTACAACTACCAACATCATTAAACCATTAAAGCATGTAAAACAGTCATCAGATAAACACATCACACAATAATAGTTCGTCACTCAATAAATAGTGATCAAAACACCAATAACAAGGTGTGTCCAGTATCAAAGTAGCTACAACCAACAAAGCATAAAACAATCTGAACAAGTAGCAAAACAGAGGGGTATTACATTTAGGGGTTGCCTCAATCAAGTCCTTTCTTTGGTGTTTCCACCTCCATAGTATCTAGATAAATAGATAGATCAAAAGATAAATATACAAGATGATAAATGCACTGAGAAGGAATGTGTTAAATCCAAGATGCACAAATACACAAGATAAATAGATAGTACCAATAAGGCTTGAGGCATCCGAACAGAGGGAGAGAGAAAGAGAGAACAATTTGTTAGAGCTAAGAGAGTTGTAAAGACTATTGTGAAGCTTGAGACTGTCATAGAAAACTATATAGAGATGTGAAACCTTGACAAAAATAGAATTAGAGAAAAATAGTAGAATGTCCAAGAAGGAAAGAGATAGGTTAAAAGGTAGATTTAAAAGAGAGAAGAGGAGGGAAAATGGAGGTTTTCAAGCCATTTTAAAGTTTCCTAAGCCATTTCCACTTATCTATGTTGATGAGAAGTGGAAAAACACAAAAAAATGATGCTTGAACAATAAAATTTCATAGGACACTAGCTTGGTGCATGGATGTTCATATGAGGTGCTAGTGCCTAGGCAAATCATCCTAAAAAAGGGTGGAAAATGAGGAAAACACAAGGCTAACACAAAATTGGCTTAAGAAGGTAGCTTTTGAAAAGGATCCTAAGCATCATGAGAGGGAATAAGGTTGATGCAAGGGCTAAGATGAGCCTAAAAAAATAATAAGGGAGTGGATACCAAAGTGGATACGAAGTGTAGGCGAAATTGCAAGGGTATGTACTTTTTGACACTATATTTTTGCCCCACTTTAGCTGGATTATGAATCTACATGAATATGTACACTAAAGTAAACCTACTAAAAATGAATAACATCATGATGAAGAAAGGATACTATAGATGAAGTAGATAGTTCTTCGAAACAAGGATACATGCTCTAGGGTGAAGACCTAAAAAAAATTTATTAGATAGGAAATATCTACAAAAGACAACAAGGTTAGAAAATCAAAAGCTACTAAATCATGGGGTTAGAACATATAGATATTTATAAATAAAAACATGAATAATATACACACAAAGTTTCATAATAAACAAACCAAAAAAATTGAGTCAACAAAGTCAAAGAGACCTTGATGTGGGGTGTTAGCTTAATACTATGCATCGTCCCCAAAATAAAAAGAAATAACACATAAAATAATTTTTAATCAGAGAGAAGAATGTAATGATTTATTTATTCAAGGAAGGAATGCATCCAAAGTATGGGGAAGCAACTAATGTTGATGAGACTACAATGACTCACACACTAGCTTATTATGTTACTAGGGGTCATGGAAATAATTTAATGATTAAAAATGATAGCTAGTAGAACCAAACCCACTATGGAGGAAAGACACTACCTGATCAAGTGGTAGAACCAACCCCACTATGGAGGAAATATACTATCAAAATTTGATAGAAACCAACCTCGCTATGGAGGAAAACCCCTATCATGATTAAAATATGCTAGATGAGATCAAATAAATGTGATAATAGATTAGATTGATAGAATGACAAGAAAGGGAGCACTACTAGCAGTTGACACCCCTTTTTTGAGATGATAAACATGATGAGACCATGTGCAGGAGGAGCCTTTATTTTTGTAAGTATCCAAGACATGACAAAAATTTGATAGAATTTTAATAAGAGTGATAAGTAGAGAGCAAATCCTAAAGAGGGATGCGCATCCCTAAAATAATTTATCCTAGCCCCTAATGCCTAGGCAAGGATAACCATGCTAGATACCAATATTTTTCTACCACAAAGAAAGTATGGTTGCACATAATAGTGTACCACCATGAATGGAAATGAGAAATCAAAGATACAAAAGCCACAAAGTGGTTAGTGACACAAAAGAAGGGAGTTATAAGAATCCCATGAGAAAATGCTTATCAAATAGAATGAACAAGAGAGGGGTAAACCTAAATATTAGTTGTTATGTGAAGAAGAGACAAATTTATCAATAAATGAAGGATTGATGACACAAATGCCAAGAAGTAGTTTTATTTTTTTCTTAAAGGCCTTGGATTCACTAGTGGAATGGGTAGAGACTTGATAGTATATATAGAAATAATTTTTTTCTTTATCTTGTGAGTGAAGATTATTATCTCTAGGAGGAAGTGTAATTAAGTGGGATTTGAGAAGCCTCAAAAAAATATATTCTTGTTTAGATAAAGGATGAGAAGTAGGAAGAAACCCTTTCTCTAATGAAGAAAAGTTTGACTTCTCATGAGAAGAAGACATGAGGACAACAAACGATGGAGGAGGAGATAGAGACAAAGGATAAGGCTTATAACCTAAAATCATTATAAAAGAGTAGAGTGTGATGAAGGAGCATCTAGGGGCACCAAGTCATCCTGCACCCCCACAATTTTTTTTTTATTTTCTTGATTTTTTCCATGTTGTTTTTGCAGGTATGTTACTCTCATCTTCAACTCTTTCATATGCGACCCCTTTTCATAAATCAATGATATGCTTTAAATTTAAATTGTAATGATATTTTAAATGTTGAAAATTAAAAATTATGCTTGGGAGCCAAAGTCCCATGCCCAAATTAAATTGATTTTTACTCATTTGTAACTCCCAAGAATTTAAATTTGTTTGCCATTAATGTTGGGATCTTCTTGTTGCAAGTGCTACAGGTAGTGGAGGTGCAAGACTGAGATAATTGATATCAATTTAGGAAAATATTGGAAAAATTGTCAGGAAAGAATAATTAAGGGGTTGAATGCATGAATCCCACACCCAAAATGGAGGAGGTAGAGGTTTGAATGACATTTTGGGGCGAGGAAGATGATCTGGGTTGTAACTGTGAGACCCTGCCTTACTAAAATGACCATAAATTTCTCATAAAAGATTGAAATCAAGAATTCTAAAATGATTCGAAAAGCTAGAAACAAGGTGCATCAAACTCCAAAACCGTTTGAGGAGATTTAGAAAAGTGAAGGAGCAGGGATATGAAAAATGTGATGGGTTTTAGATGTTGAGATGAAAAGAAGAGGACAATGTGGAGTTGAACAGAAATATGAAGAGATTTTGGAGGAAAGGAATGAAGAGTTTTGGGGCAGTGATAGGAAGCTACAGGAAGAGTTTGTTGAGCAGATTTGAATCTTTCATGTATTGAGAAAATGATGTATTTTTTCAAACTTATTGAATGTAATATAAAAAAAATGCTTGTGATTGTATTTATTTTGGTTTTATGAGTTGTTCTTATTTACAACAAAGGTATGTTGTATTACGAGTTTGTGAGTAACAGTATCCTCTTTCATTACAGTGTTAGGTCCAAACGGACCTTAACTCCTTGTTCCATATGACCAAGATAATTTCCTTTGTACCCATGCTTATAAATAATATTGAATCCTAAACCATAACATGATTACAACTCCTCAAAATGGGGAGGATCAACATTAAGGACATTAAAATTTTTGTTCACATTATCCCATGATATAGAAGAATAATCATCTTTGATAGCGGGTATGAATGGCATTTTCAAGATGTGAGCATGATAGGGTTGAATTTATATTCCTTAGTGAAGGATTCTATAAAGTCTAAGGAACCATAATCATCATCAAGAATTTCATTTTCTTGAGAAGAAAGTGAGTTGGTATCATCATTGAGATGAGAAACTAATGGTTGTGTAACAATATTTAAATATAATGAAGGAAATAAAATTTTAAGAGTAGGTGCAATCGAAGTTTGACGAAAAATTTCCATCTCAAATAAGTGTAGAACATTAAGGTTAGACTTGATTGTGATCACCTCATTATTAGCAACAAACTTAATAAAATGGTGTAGAGTAGAAGTAACCACTCCCAAAGCATGAATCCATGGCCTCCCCAATAGAATATTATATGATAATGACCCTAACATAACATATACCAGGGTGGGTACAATAATGAATTCCAACCTTAAAGGAAAGATTATTTTTCCTAAGACTTATCGACTGCCATTATTGAACCCACAAATATATAAAGAATAAGGAGTAAGAGAAGCTTAATCAACATATTAACATTTTCAGCTAGCAGGAGAAGGCAAAGTAATATTTTGCAAACCTTTCTGAAAAATACCCTGGTAGATTGGAGTAGTTTGAAACAAATCCCAAAGTGATATCTTAATGAGAGTAACATGAAGTTTCTCAATAAGATTATACTCACCCAATTTCTTAGCTATAGGTCTAGGTTCTTGAGGAGGGCTTGATTGAGAAGGTGGTAAAGAAGTAGGTTGATTAAGATTCTACTAATTCTTTCTAGTATTATAACTATGGTCTACCTCTCTATAAGAGGGAGCCTTAGATTACATGAATTTCATGTAAAGATATGGTGTATCACTTTGAATAGGAACCCCTTGAATATAATGGATCATTTAAGGAGAAGGACTAGTTGGAGTCATATAAATGATTGGTCTCTTAGGCCTTTGAGGAGTGACGAGGAATATAATTATATTCATAGATTCACTATGTCTTATAGAGGAATTATTTAATGAAATGTGCTCAACATTGACATATGGGGGATCAGATGTGGGATGAGATTTTTCATTCACTAATGCATCATATCTATATTAGGGTGCATTATAATAAAGAGGGGATAATATTTTTAAGTAAATTATCAATAATTTCATCCTCTTGCACTAAAATATCCTTACAATTAGAAGGAATTTCAGGAGATGGGTTAACAAAGAATAATAAGAAATGACTAAATAGCTCACTTGCACATGCTTGTAAGAGAACTTCTTGAAGTTTCTTAACACAATGGGAAAGGGAAAAAATGAAGGAAAATGGAATGTTTATTCTAAAATAGAGATATAGACAAGTCATCCAATGGTTGAAGTATATCCCTTTTGACAACATGGAATGGGATTCAAGGCAACACCCCAAAATATTTTTTTTAGAAGGTAAAATATTTGATTTGTCCCTTTTTTATATATACCAAGGTTTCTTGCAAAAATAATAATGAATGATTCAAAATGATCTAAAGAAAATTAGAAATATTTCCAGCATTGGGTTCAACACAAAGTAGTGAACCATAACATTTTAGAAATAATGTTCATGTTAGGCTCACCAAAATGTAGAGAAGAAAATTTGACACCTTAAGATGATAATATTTCAAGGGGAAAATATCCCTCAACTACATCAGAGATCACTACTCAATTGATAAGATAAAATGAAGGGGGTTTATTTACATTTTACACAAAATTAATATGTGAGAGGTTTAAAAATTGAAAGATTAGATCAGATAGGTCTTTTTAACAATCTAGCAAGCTCTTGACCATGGATGATAACACGATGCATGGACATATCAATGATGTGTTAGCATCTCGTATGGATCCAAAACTAAGAATGTCTCAAATATAGCTAAGTACCCACTAACAGTTCTAATAATTTGAAACTTAAAATTTGGGAAAGTAATAGAGAATAATAAAAATTAAACTGATTTAAACTAAATTAAAAAAATGATAAAAAAAGAGGAAAGGAAGAGAATACTCATAGGAAACCAAAAGATGAAGCCTCTAACAAATAAATATCTTCAATACCTACACACACAAGACCAAAGAGAAATGTTGGGGCTATTTGGGGACTTGCCTTAGTCAAGTTTCTTCTTTGGTGTTTCCACCTCCATAACAACCATATAGATAGATAGATCAAAGATAAATAGACAAGATGATAAATGCATAGAAAAGGGATGTGATAAATCGCAAGATGCTCAAAGACACAAGAAAAATATATATTATTAGAAAAGCTTGAGGAAGCCAAATTGAGGGAGAGAGAAAGAGAGAGAGAGAGAGAGAGAGTTGTTAAGATTGTTGTGAGAGCTTAAGACTATGGTGACAAGATATATAGAATTGTGCAAGCTTGAGAGAGAGATTTAGAGAAAAATAAAAGAGAGAATGTCCAAGAAGGAAAAAGAGGGTTATGAAGATAAATTTAAAAGAGAGAAGAGGATGGAAAAGGGAGGTTGGTGAGCCATTACAAAGTGTCCTACAACATGATTCCATACTTGTCCCTAATATTTTGAATTTCTCTTTACACCATGATTCCATTCTTTCCCCTAATATTTTGAGCCATTAGGAAATTGGGAAGAGGATTTAGTCTATCCCATACTACACTATGGGTTCATCCTCAACCAAATAGGGTCAATTATATTGTTTTAAAATTAGGAAGAGGTGTATCTCATACTACACCAATGGTCTATCCTCCATACCAAACATTTCCACATGTAGTGAACCAACCAAGCCCAACGAATTCAAACTTCAATCACCTATAGGCCATCGAAAACAAGTTTGTCCACCCAAGAAGAAGTAGCTTATGACATATAGCACCTTGTGACTATAATGGTGTGGTCAATAATCTTCTTCACAATCTCAGGTAACACTTGAAATTTAAATCATCAAAAATTTGCAAGGAATTAAAATTTATTTGTAATTTAAGATGTGGGTTGCCATTTTTTCAAAATTGCGAAAATCTCCACGAGTTATAAATGGAAGATTTTGGAATCCGATCTTCACAACTTGTAAAATTTTCTTACATGTTGTTTTGGGGGGCTACAATCAACACTAATGATTTTGGGGGGTAGGGATCTCTAAATCAAGGGGGAAATCTAGGTGTTTTCTACTTTTAAGTTTTTTAGTTCATGTGATCATGTGTCTCACCCTAAATACCTTCTATTTGAGTATTCTTCGTAATCCTTCTAGTAAATGAAAAATTAGATATGGATATTGTGGAAACAAAAGGCATACATCAAAATAATATCAGTTTCATTGAATTGAGAAAATGAAGAAAAATCTTCTTAGTCATGTTATTGTCTTACTTCTTCCTCTAGTTCCAACACATGCAAAATAATCATTTAGTCTCACTCAGACATCTTGTGAGACATCATCATTTGGGGATGAAAAATACAACTTGATGAATTACATTGATATCTCATTTCTCATATCACCTATTGCTACATCTGAATCGCTGACTAACTCATCCATGTGCTCCACAAATTATTTACATCAAAAAAATTATTTCATCATTCGAGATCCACCACATAGGGATGGATATCTACCAAAGTCATATATTTGTTTGTATAATGTTGGCTTGCAGATTTGGATGCCATCATTGAGGAAATCCATCTTCTATTTAATGACAAATTTGATGAATTTGTATCACCATTTTCACCTTTCGATATTTCTCTTCCCTCACCTACATTAGCTTTGTATCATGATAGATTGTGTAGACATTCATGAGTTGACCTATCCAACCTAGTTATCATCATTTTAAATTGTATTAGATTCACATCGATCCAAACATAACCATACATACATGGTCCCTATTCTAGAATATTCTATGGTGCCTAATCCATCATATCAATATCCATCACACATTAAAATTGTCTAGGAGATCATTGAGCATCTTTCAAAGGCTTCATTAACATCATTTCAATATTTAGATCACATGCATCATTTAGAGAAATTCATATTACTTCTTGTATATTCCTATTTAGAGTGGTAGTTCATATTGTACACATTTATGTTGTTGTTTCTTCCCAATGGGAGAAATTTTGTTGAAAATTCATGGATCATCTTCAGCATCTAGTGTTGAGCATCTACTAGCACTACAAGAATCATTTTGAGGGGATGTTTCATGTTTTCTCTTCTACCATCAATTTTGGAGGAAGCATTTCCTCTCATGGATTTTATCACTTCATATTTTCTAGGGGAGTCACATGACCTTCTCTATTTTCTCTCCTATGGAGAGAACATTCATTGTAATTTGTGCTAGAAGTATGTGGAAAACAGGATAAGCTTTGGTTATTGCAGCAAAATTATGTGGAGAATATCCTCATAAGATTTAGTATGAAAAATGTGAAACCAATAAATCCCCCTTTAGCTTCTCATTTTAAGCTTTCTTCAAGTTTATGTCCGATTAAGTAAAAATTAAATGATTACATGTCATGTTTACCATATGCTAATGTAGTAGGAATTTTAATGTATGCGATGGTATGCACAAGACCAAACATTTCACATGTAGTTGGTGTTATCAGTAGATACATGGAAAATCTAGGTAAAGATAATTGGGAAATAGTGAAATGGGTGCTTCAGTATCTTAGAGGCACAAGTGATTATTGTATCACCTTTGATGGTTATAGGGGTTTACTTTGTAGTTATGTTGATTCAAATTTTGCAGGTGATTTGGATAAAAGGATATCTACATCAGGTTATGTCTTTACTCTTCCAGGAGCACCTATTTGTTGGATGTCAAAGCTTCACGAAACAATTGCTTTATCCACTACTGAGGTAGAGTATATGGCTATCTCACATGCTTGCAAAGAGGAAATTTGGTTGAAGGGTCTTTCAAGCGTGAGTTTGGAAAAGTGTAGGACAAGGTGATTGTATTTTTTGATAGTCAAGGTGCTATACATCTAACTAACAATACAACTTATCACAGTAGGAATAAGCATATTGTAGTTAAATCATTTTGTGAGATGATTTATTGATGGAGGTGGAGTAGCTCTTGAGAAAGTTCATACACTAGAAAATTGTGCAAACATGTTGACAAAACTAGTATAGTTAGAGAAGTTGAAGTGGAGTTTGACTTCTCTTGGCTTGCAGAAAAGGTGATGAATGGTAACATGAAAGTATAGGGTAAATTGTTGTCAAGGTGGAGATTGTTGGATTATGACAAAAAAATTAGAAATACAGTGGAGATTTATCTTTGGAAAAGATAAATGAAATAAATAAATAGGAGAATCTTATCTTTAGAAAAAAAGATTTAAAAAAGTTTTAAAAATAGAACAAAAAATAAAACTAGATTTTCTATGTTTAACACAGGTTGAAGATGTTATATATCTTGCTGCCTTGAAGTCTAAATTTTTGTAATGAATTGTAATTGAAGAGAAACAATTGTGTGAAGGTTGTAATCAATTTCTCTGAGCAATAATAATACTGATACTTTCCCCCATAGTTGTTTCCTTGGAATATTGTCAAGGTTTTACCATGTAAATTTGTGTCTTATTTATTCTTAAGTTATTCCATTTTAGTTTCTTCATTAATTATTTGCAACTAATTTATGCTAAAATATTTTTTTTTGGGGTTTTACATTTTTGTTTACACAACATGGCAAACCAGGCTCAACATTTCTCTCCAAGCAACAAAGGGTAATTTGTTTGTCTTGTTTGTTTCATTTTTTTTTTATGGTTATACCAAGTAAAATTTCTCATATACATTACAGATATCTTACATGCTTTGCAGGTTTGTTATACCTGCATGAGGGTTGTAGTCCTCAATCATGCACAAATATATCAAGTGCAGTAATATACTTTTGGATAAAATATTTTTTTCCAAGATAACTGGCTTTGGTCTATCGAAGATGTTAGACAATTCCAAAAGCTATATAATAACTAATGTCAAGGGAACACTCGGCTATCTTGATCCTGAGTATTTTCATACTTCACCATTATATGATTCTGATTATTTCATACTTCATACTTTAATTAAAAAAGAAAGTATTTTAACATTTATCAAATGGTTTACAGTACACTAAATTTGGAACTTGATGCAGATAGTTTTTAACATCATCGTTAAATGAAAAGAGTGATGTCTACAGTTTTGGTGTAGTTTTGTTGGAGGTTATTTTTGGAGTACCGCCCAAAGAAGGAATAATCAAATCGTTAAATCATTTAATATATTTAACCTAGTTTATTTTTCTCATAAATCATAATATATAGCTCTTTATTTATTATTATACAAGAAAAAAAATTCTTTCATGTGGGAGACTAACAGACCTGATGGATTCTTCATTGGGTGGCCAATATAGTTTAGCATCTGCATGGAAAGTTGTAGAGATTGCATATACTTGTGTGGAACCAAGAGAAATAAATAGACCTATAATGAATATTGTTGTGAAAGAGCTAGAAGAGGAAAAGGAACTTCTATTGGATGAGAATAATGAATTTGGATACTCTCAGAGTGCATTGTCAAACGTACTAGTGTCAAACGTAATTGTTGGTATCCTTTAGTTGCGAAAAGATTCCCACATAATAGTGTCTTCTTTTACAAACTTCTAACTATAATAATTATTATATTAAATCATTCATGTGGATCACTTATTGACCATCCCAAACATAATCAAATTTTAAGAGTGGCTTATTGTATTTGGTTGGGTTATTTAACTTAATTTCTTACTAGTTTTCATCGACCGTCTTTCAATGGAAAAGGATTAAAATTTTATTATAGTTTCAAATATTTTTATTTTTAATTAACTTTTTATTTTTATTTAGGAAAATCAACAATATTAAAAAAATTATCAGTAAATTATTTATATATATAATTTTGATAACGAAGAAAATAAATTTCTTAATATATGATAATAAAGATTGTTTGAATATTTCATTATCATATTAGAATTCATATTTTTATGCACATTTGATCATTTTAAATCTTATAGCTTCTCTTATTTTCATTTGATAGATCCATTCCTTCTAATTGTAAAAGCTATTAGCACCATATAAAAGTGGACACAATTTTTTTAAAGAATCCTATTCAATAGATTGTATTTGTTGTTATTTGAATTTTCATGAGCAAGTAATATATCCTCATTTTAAAGAACATGTCCATGTTTTACTATTTATAATTTACAACATATACAATAAATATAAATATGTGAACTTTTTATTGCTTGTATTTACTATTAAATACATCAATTAATTATCCCAAAGGTATATGGAGATGTTAGAATCAATAAAGACCATGGATAACTATTTTCTATCCCCAAGAAACACTAATTTGTATTGATGGATATTTTGAGGCACCACATCAATTGTATTTTTATATTATTAATTACATAATAATCTTAGAAAAGTGTTATCAAATATTCATATAGTTGGCTTGAAAATTGAGGGAAAGAAAATTAGATATTTACTTTAAGTTGCTAACAATCAACATGAATATAAATTCTATAATTTCCCTTTGATTAAGGACTAAGGAAGTTGTATTAATTTTTACCTTTTCAATAAAGATGAATTCTTCTAATGGGATCTTATAGGTTTATCAAGATGACAAGGATAATGAGGCGCATCATAGACTCAAATTAAATTATTTATTGTCAAAATGTTTGTAATAAAATATTTATGTAGGTCTCTCTAGTTTTATTAATAAGAAGAAAGTTCTTCTATAACGGTAACTATAATATTTCTTGGATTTCATAAAACCTAATTTTTATTTTTTATTCCTCTTAATAAAAAAAAAGGCATCGTAGAAGACAACGGTAACAAGATACAACTACCTTAATATTCATAGTAGCACATGCACAACTTTAAATTTAAATTCATGTGATGGTGAGTTTCTTGTTTGTTAAAGATACTTAAGTGATTACCTTAAAGATATTTTAGTAATTACCTTATGCAAGCTAAATCCTCCTTTCCATAAGCTTTAGTATGACTTCTACAAATATTTAGAGGTATAATTTTCTTATGTGTAATTTTCATGCCCACTAATTTTCCTTTAATATTTAAATTTCTCTCAAACATATCTTTTAGATATTATATAGAATTAACACATTTCCTTTTTTTTCTAAAAGTCACATTAGAATTAATTGTTCATATCAAGAGTTAAAATAGCATTAGATGATAAGAAATAAAATGCTAAAAATATAAGTTGTATGTAATGATTAGAGAATCAAGTTTTGAATTGGAAAACAAAAAATAGAAATTTAAATAAGATAAAAAAAGAAAAATGAGAAGTTGAGAAAAGAATTCTATATTAGTTGAATAGGATATTGGATGCATATCTAAAAAGGAAAAGAGAATATTCCACCTCTATAGTGTAATATGAAGAAAAGAGAGAAACACAAAATGTAAATTAAAATTATAAGAAAAGACATAAAAAACCTACAATAATTTTCTATTGATATAATACAAGTGAAGCAACTTGTGTTAGTGATAATTTCAAAGGTAGAGGAGGTCTTAAATTTATTGTACACTATGTATGTTAGTCCTTATAACTATATGTACAAAGCCACTAAATGCAAAGAAGGGTTGAGAAAACCAATAGATTTAAGAGAAAAAGAGAATTCTTAAACCAATTGGAACCTAGCATAATTTAGTTGGATTGGTATGTGGTCTCCTCCTCCTTGAGGATATTTAAAAACAAAATTGGTGGTTCCTCTAGAGGTAACCTAGGGGTTGCAAGAATTGATGGATTGGGTTGAGACAATCAAGATTTGGTTATGTAGAGGAAAATATTTGACGCCCTTAAGATGATGAGATCTCAAGGGGAAAATAACCCTCAACTACCTCAAAGATCATTGCTCAAGTGACAAGATAAAATGATGAAGGGGATTTATTTATATTTTATATAGAATTAAAATGTGAGAGTTTGAAAAATTAAAAAAACCAGGTTAGAGGTCTTCTAAACAATTTGGTGAGCTCTCAACCAAGGATGATATCATGGTACATAGACGTCCCCATGGCACACTGGAATCTTATATAGACTAAAAAATGAGAATATATTAAAAAATAGCTAAATAACCATTAACAGTTCTGATAATTTGAAACTCTTAAAATTTTGGAAAATAATAGAGAATAATAATTAAATTGATTTGAAATAAATGAAAAATATATGATAAAACAAGAGGAAAGGAAGAGAGTACTCATAGGAAACAAAAAGATGAAGTTTCAAGCAAAGAAATATCTTCAATACCTACACACATAAGACCAAAGAGAAATATTGGGGTTGTTTCGGGGTTGCCTCAATCAAGTCCCTGCTTTGGTGTTTCCACCTCCATAGTATCTAGATAGATAGATAGATCAAAAGATAAATAGACAAGATGATAAATGAACTAACAAGGAATGTGTTAAATCCCAAGATGCACAAATACACAAGATAAATAGATAATACCAATAAGGCTTGAGGAAGCCAAATAAAGGGAAGAGAGAAAGAGAGAACAAGTTGTTAGAGCTAAGAGAGTTGTAAAGACTATTGTGAGAGCTTGAGACTGTCATAGAAAACTATATAGAGATGTGAAAGCTTGAAACAAAGAGATTTAGAGAAAAATAAAAGAGAGAATGTGCAAGAAGAAAAGAGAAATGTTAAAAGGTAGATTTAAAAGAGAGAAGAGGGAAAATGGAGATTTTTAAGCCATTGCAAAGTTTCCTAAGCCGTTTCCAATTATCTATGTTGGTGAGAAGTGTAAAAACACACAAAAATGATGTTTGAACAATAAAATTGCATAGGACACTAGCTTGGTGCATGGATGTTCATATGAGGTGCTAGTGTCTAGGCAAATCATCCTAAAAAAGGGTGGAAAATGAGGAAAACACAAGGTTAACACAAAATTGGCATAAGAAGGTAGCTTTTGAAAAGGATCCTAAGCATCGTGAGAGGGAATAAGGTTGATGCAAGGGCTAAGATGAGCCTACAAAAATAATAAGGGAGTGGATACCAAAGTGGATACAAAAGTGTAGGCGAAATTGCAAGGGTATGTAATTTTTTACACTAGATTTTTGCCCCACTTTAGCGGGCTTATGAATCTACATGAATATGCACACTAAAGTAAAGCTACTAAAAATCAATAAAATTATGATGCGAAAAGGATACTGTAGATGAAGTAGATAGTTCTTCAAACCAAGGAAACATGCCCTAGGGTGAAGACCTAAAAAACATTTATTAGATAGGAAAGATCTACAAAAGACAACACAGTTAGAAAATAAAAAGCTACTAAATCATGGGGTTAGAACATATAGATATTTAGAAATCAAAAAATGGATAATATACACACAAAGTTGCATAATAAACAAACCAAAATTTTTGAGTCAACAAAGTGAAAGAGACCTTGATGTGGGAGGTTATCTTAATACTATGCATCGTCCCCAAAATAACTAGAAATAACACATAAAAGAATTCTTAATCAGAGAGAATAATGTAATGATTGATTTATTCAAGGAAGGAATTCATCTGAAAGATGGGGAAGCAACCAATGTTGATGAGACTACATTACTCACACACTAGCTTACTATGTTACTAGGGGTCATGGAAATAATTTAATGATTAAAAATGATAGATCATATTCTAGAAAGTTGTGTTATGATAGGTGACCACAAACTAGCAGAACCAACCCCACTATGGAGGAAAGACACTACCCGATTAGGTGGTAGAACCAACCCCACTATGGAGGAAAGATACTATCAACATGTGATAAATCCAACCTCACTATGGAGGATAACCCCTATCATGATTGGGTAAAAGCACAAAGTTGTGTCACACTTTATAAAGGAAACGGCCAATGCTGATCCAACTTTTAAACTTGAATCACTAAAAAGTAGCATATATGTTTTGAATTTTTAAACGATGTAAACTAGTAAAATATGTATTTTTTAGTATATTTTATGTTTTTATTTTTTATAAGAAATTAAAAAATTATTTTAAACTAGTTTTTCATAAATTAACATTATAATTTAGTTGTAATTTAGTTGCTGATAAAATGTTGAAAAATGAAGTTGCACGGGATGTCAAACTTTTTATAGTAATTTTTTTTTTCTTTCAAATTTTTTGTGTGTATTTATAACTTGAAACTTTAGTGCATGGATATATTTTTTTCCAATTTTGATAAATATATATTGTTATATAAATATTAAAATGTGTGTGACTAAAAAAAAAAAATTTCCATCGGACGTCAACATTCATATTAAATATTTAACTAAAATGGAAAAAAAATTATACCATCTTGAAATAAATTCTTTTATCTAGTGCATCATATTTTTTTCAAATTTTTTTAATAAGTTTTAGTATTTTTCCTTGGCATGATAATCAACCTAATATTTTTTGCTGATAACCTACTTTTAGTATAGATAAAAATATAAATATAAATAATAATTAAAATATTAAAATAAATATATTTTTGAAAACTACACTTATGGATCTACAAAAGGGTATTTTTATATTTTAAAAAAATGTTATTTACATGAGGAGTTATTAAAACTTAAAAAATTTCAAATAATTTTTTTTTTTGGTAAATTGGACTCAAAGTGGTGCTCCATATATTTTTAGCCAACAATTTTAGTTGAATAAATTGTGGAAGTATCTAACTTAGCTAGAATGAATCTTACTAAGTCATATGTTTGACCAAAATTGATTTTTAGTTAGAAATACTTAAATTCAGTTGTGCTGATATGTTGACTGAAAGTGTGACACAACTTTGTGCTTTTACCCGATTAAAAGATGCTAGATGAGATCAAATAAAAGTGATAATAGATTAGATTGATAGAATTATAATCAAGGGAGCACTACTAGAGGTGGTCACCCCTTTTTTGAGATGATAAACATGATGAGACCATGTGCAAGAGGAGCCTTTATTTATGTAAGTATCCAAGACATGCCAAAACTTTGATAGAATTTTACTAAGACTGATAAGTAGAGAGGAAATCCTAAAGAGGGATGCACATCCCTAAAATAAGTTATCCTAGGCCCTAATTCCTAGGCAAGGATAACCATGCTAGATACCATTATTTTTCTACCACAAAGAAAGTATGGTTGCACATAATAGTGTACCACCATGAATGGAAATGAGAAATCAAAGATACAAAAGCTGCATAGTGGTTAGGAACACAAAAGAAGGGAGTTATAAGAACCTCATGAGAAAATGCTTATCAAATAGAATGAACAAGAGAGGGTTAAACCTAAATATTATTTGTTATGTGAAGAAGAGACAAATGTATCAATAAATGAAGGATTGATGACACCAATCCCAAGAAGTAGTTTTATTTTTTCCTTCAAGGCCTTGGATTCACTAGTGGAATGGGTAGACACTTGATAGTATATATAGAAATAAAAAAATTCTTTATCTTGTGAGTGAAGATTATTATGTGTAGGAGGAAGTTTAATTAAGTGGGATTTGAGAAGCCTCAAAAAAATATGCTCTTGTTTAGATAAAGGATGAGAAGTAGGAAGAAACCCTTTCTCTAATCAAGAAAATTTTGACTTCCCATGAGAAGAAGATATGAGGACAAAAAAATATGGAGGAGGGGATAGAGACAAAGGATAAGTCTTATAACCTAAACTCATTATAAAAGAGTAGATGTGATGAAGGAGCATATAGGAGTACCAAGCCTTCTTGCACCCCCACAATTTTTATTTTTTTTCTTGATTTTTGGCATGTTGTTTTTGCAGGTATGTTACTCTCATATTCAACTCTTTCATATGAGACCCCTTTTCATAAATCAATGATATGCTTTAAATTTAAATTGTAATGATATTGCAAATGTTGCAAATTAAAAATTATGGTTGGGAGCCAAAGTCCCATGCCCAATGTAAATTGATTTTTATTCATTTGTAACTCCCAAGAATTTAAATTTGTTTGCCATTAATGTTGGAATCTTCTTGGTGCAAGTGCTACAGGTAGTGGAGGTGCAAGACTGAGATAATGAATGTCAATTTTGGAAAATATTGGAACAATTGTGAGGAAAGAAAAATTAAGGGGTTGAATGCATGAATGCCACACCCAAAATGGAGGAGCCAGAGGTTTGAATGACATTTTGGGGCAAGGAAGATGATCTGGGTCATAACTGTGAGACCCAGTCTTACTAGAATGACCATAAATTTCTCATAAAAGAGTGAAATCAAGAATAATAAAATGATCTAGAAAGCTGGAAAGGAGGTGCACCAAGCCCATAAACTGTTTGAGGAGATTCAGAAAAGTGAGGGAATAGGGATAGACAAAATGTGATGGGTTTGAGAAGTTGAGATGAAAATAAGAAGAGGACAATGTGGAGTTCAAGAGAAATGCACAAAGATTTTGGAGGAAAGGTATGAAGAGTTTTGGGGCAGTGCTAGGAAGCTATAGGAAGAGTTTGTTGAGAAGATTTGAATCTTTCAAGTATTGAGAAAATGATGTATTTTTTTCAAACTTATTGAATGTAATTAAAAAAATTTGCTTGTGATTGCATTTCTTTTGGTTTTATGAGTTGTTCTTATTTACAACAAAGGTATGTTGCATTATGAGTTTGTGAGTAGCAGTATCCTATTTCATTACAATGTCAGTTCCAAAGGGACCTTAACTCCTTGTTCCATATGCCCAAGACAATTTCCTTTGTACCCACGCTTCTAGAAATAATATTAAATCTTAAACCCTAACATGATTACAACTCCTTAAAAGGGGGAGGATCAACATTAAGGAAATTACAATTTTTTTTCACATTATCCCATGATATAGAAGAAGAACCATCTTTGATAATGGGTATGAATGGCATTTTCAAGATATGAGTATGATAGGGTTGAATTTATATTCCTTAGTGAAGGATTCTATAAAGTCTAAGGAACCCTAATCATCATCGAGACTTTCATTTTCTTGAGAAGAAAGTGAGTTGGTATCATCATTGAGATGAGAAACTAATGGTGGTGTAACAAGATTTAAAGATAATGAAGGAAATAATTTTTTAAGAGTAGGTGCAACCGAAGTTTGACCAACAATTTCCATCTCACATAAGTGTAGAACATTAAGGTTAGACTTGATTGTGATCACCTCATTATTAGCAACAAACTTCACAAAATGGTGTAGACTAGAAGTAACCACTCCCAAAGCATGAATCCATGGCCTCCCTAATGGAATATTATATGATAATGACCCTAACATAACATATACCAGGGTGGGTAAAATAATGGATCCCAACCCTAAGGGAAAGATTATTGTTCCCAAGACTTGTCGATTGCTATTATCAAACCCACAAATATATAAAGAATAAGTAGTAAGAGAAGCTTAATCAACATATTACCAGTTGTCAGCTAATAGGAGAAGGCAAAGTAATATTTTGCAAAGCTTCTTGAAGAATACCTTGGTAGATTGGAGCAGTCTGAAAGAAATCCCAAAGTGATATCTTAATGAGAGTAACATGAAGTTTCTCAATAAGATTATACTCACCCAATTTCTTAGCTGTAGGTCTAGGTTCTTGAGGAGGGCTTGATTGAGAAGGTGGTAAATAAGTAGGTTGATTAATATTCTACTAATTCATTCTAGTATTATAACTATGGGCTACCACTCTATAAGAGGGAGAAATAGATTACATGAATTTCATTTAAAGATATGGTGTATCACTTTGAATAGGAACCCCATGAATAGAATGGATCATTTAAGGAGAAGGACTAGTTGGATTCATATAAATGATTGGTATCTTAGGCCTTTGAGGAGTGAAGAGGAATATAATTATATTTACAGATTCACTATGACTTATAGAGAAATTATTTAATGAAATATGCTCAACATTGACATATGGGGGATTAGATGTGGGATGGGATTTTTCATTCACTAATGCATCATATCTATATTAGGGTGCATTATAATAAGGGGAGTATTTTTTTTAAGTAAAGTATCAATAATTTCATCCTCTTGCACCAGATTATCCTTACAATTAGAAGGAATTTCAGGAGAGGGTTTAACAAAGAATAATAAGAAATGAGTAAAGAGCTCACTTGCACATTCTTGTAAGAGAACTTCTTGAAGGTTTTTAACACAATGGGAAAGGGAAAAAATGAAGGAAAATGGAAGGTTTATTCTAAAATAGAGATATAGACAAGTCATCCAAAGGTTGAAGTATATCCCTTTTTGACAACATGGAATGGAATTCAAGGCAACACCCGAAAATATTTTTCTTGGAAGGTAAAATATTGGATTTGTGCCTTCTTTATATATATCAATATTTCTTGCAAAAATAATAATGAATGATTTAAATGATGTAAAGAAAATTAGAAATATTCCAACATTGGATTCAACACAAAGTAGTGAACCATAACATTTTAGAAATAATGTTCATGTCAAGTTCACCAAAATGTAGAGAATAAAATTTGACACCCTTAAAATGATGAGATTTCAAGGGGAAAATATCCCTCAACTATATAAAAGATCACTACTCAGTTGATAAGATAAAATGAAGGGGGTTTATTTATATTTTACACAAAATTAATATGTGAGATTTTTAAAAATTGACAGAGTAGATCACATAGCTCTTTTGAACAATCTAGCAAGCTCTTGACCATGGATGACAGCACGATGCATGGATGTCTCAATGGTGTGTTAGCATCTCGTATGGACCCAAAAATAAGAATGTCTCAAAAATAGCTAAGTAACCACTAACAATTCTAATAATTTGAAACTTAAAATTTGGGAAAATAATAGTTAATAAAAAAAACTAAAGTGATTTAAACTAAATTAAAAAAATGATAAAAAAAAATAGGAAATGAAGAGAATACTCATAGGAAACCAGAAGATGAAGCCTCTAACAAATAAATATCTTCAACACCTACACACATAAGACAAAAGGGAAATGTTGGGGCTATTTTGGGACTTGCCTTAGTCAAGTTCCTTCTTTGGTGTTTCCACCTCCACAACAACCAGATAGATAGATAGATCAAAAGATAAATAGACAAGATGATAAATGCATAGAAAAGGGATGTGATAAATCCCAAGATGCTCAAAGACACAAGAAAAATATATATTAATAGAAAGGCTTGAGGAATCCAAATAGATGGAGAGAGAAAGAGAGAGAGTGAGTTGTGAAAGCCAAGAGAGTTGTTAAGATTGTTGTGAGATATTGAGACTATGGTGGTAAGCTATATAGAATTGTGCAAGCTTGAGAGAGAGATTTAGAGAAAAATAAAAGAGAGAATGTACAAGAAGGAAAAAGAGGGTTATGAAGATAGATTTAAAAGAGAGAAGAGGATGGAAAAGGGAGGTTGGTGATAGATTAAAAAGAATCCCACACCATGAGTCCATAATTGTCCCTAAAATTTTGAATTTCACATTACACCATTATTCCATTCTTTCCCCTAATATTTTGAACCATTAGGAAATTGGGAAGATGATTTAGTCTATCCCATACTACACTATTGGTTCATCCTCAACCAAATAGGGTCAAGTATACTGTTTGACAATCGGGAAGAGGTGTATCTCATACTACACCAATGGTTTTTCCTCCATACCAAAAATTTCCACATGTAGTGAACCAACCAAGCCCAACAAATTCAAACTTCAATCACCTATAGGCCATTGAAAACAAGTTTGTCCACCCAAGAAGTAGCTTATGACATATACCACCTTGCGACTATAATGATATTGCCAATGATCTTATTCACAATCTCAAGTAACACTTGACATAGATCACCCCTATGTTATGGGTGACAGCCTACTAACCCTCCTAATACAAAAATTTTCTCTAGTTATTGTTACTAGCACAATAGGGTAACTAATCATGCAATCATTATCCTATCATAATGAGTATAGCCCATGACAACCTTCACCTCCATGAAGTAGGTGAATACTGGTTAATCCCTTATAGTATCCTTGGAATCGATCACTGGCATGATCCACTGACAACCTATCACTACTCAAATATCTTGTAAGGTTCATGCTTATAGGGGTCATACATAACAAGATTCACAATACTATTCAAGTGGACCTAGATAAGTATATAATAATTAATAGATTTAAGATCCTATACATAGAGCTCTCTAGGTGAAAATTTAAATTTCATAAACATAGTTAATAATCATATTGAACAACCATTAGATGGCTTCTAATCAACATGTACACGATGAAAAAATATCAACTATAGACTAGTCAAATCCATCCACTTCATTAAAAATGCTATTCAAAAGAAAATTATGTATTAAATACAAGGTATCAAGTTTTCTCAACTCATTCATAATTAAATAATACTCATTTCAACCTCAAATTGAAGCCTATTGAAGAGGGAAGGTCAAATAATCTAGGAAAAACCCTAACCTTGGAGTTATCCCCACCTAAATTCCCCCTATGGGCTTGAGACCACAATGGGAATCCTTGTCCCAAGGAATACCTATGTAATCACTTCCAAATGGGATCAAACTCACACATAGTTCTCCTCACAAGGTTTATCTCAAGGAACATACTCTTGGAATTCCTACATAGAAAACCCCTTGTCCACTTTATAAATAAGGGTAATATGATTTTACACCCAAGGGAAGTTAATTAAACCCTAGTAGTCTAACATTGATTTCTTCTAGAAAACCCACCAAATGTTGCAAAAACAATTTTTATTGCACCAAAAGATCAACTTGTTAATGTCTGGTACAACAACCAAAGTTAATGAATCCATAGGAGGAAGTTAATCCATGTCAAAAACCCAAGTTTTGCACTACACAATACAAGGAGACCAAGGATGAACACCTTGCAACAATGCCCTCCATTGCAATCAAGGGGTTTGAACCCATGACCCAACCTTTGATACCAATTTTTGCAAAGATAGTTGTCGTTGCATGAAAAGATCAACCTGTTAATGCCCAATGCAACTGCCATAGTTAATGAATCCATGAGAGACAGTTAATACATGTCACGAACCCAAGCATTGCACTACACAACACAAGGATACCAAGGGTGGACACCCTACAACACCAAGGTCGTATAGACATTCAAATTCTCTTACATGAGAGAATAAGGATTAGCTAGGTTTTGTAAAGAATATTATTAACCAATATCTATATCTCTATCCATGGAGATCCAAACCTACCTAGAGTCAAGGCTACTACATAATCTTTACTTAATTTAAGATTAGGATGTACACTTCCCAATTTAGAAAACCTACACTATGAAACTTCTATCCAAGAATGTCAAGATCTCAAATAAAACCTCACCACCATTATTATTCCTAATTCAACATAAACATAAGAGAATATCTAATAGGTATATGTTGATGGTGTTTTCTGCACAACAAAAACTCAGATAGAATGTGATATCCTATCTCTCTTGAAAGGTAAATCTCTATGGGAAAAGAGATAACCCCAAGGTTTCTAATGTTAGGTCTTGACAATGCAACAAAACAACTCAGTGATAAATGTGAAAATGCTGGTAATCACAAAGGGACCTTACTACAAGCACATGCTAGATTTTGAGTTTATCAGATCTAAACAATAGATTGATACTTGAATCTTCAAGTGAACCCTGATAATAAAGAAATAGAAAAAGATGAAAGCTTCAAAGATAATTATAAGACTACTACTAACCCTAAGATTGATAATGCCAAAGGATGAAATGCTCAGAATGGACCGGTCCCTCATAAACTAATTCCTATTCAATCCGGACAACTCTGCAATTTCACAAAAATAGTGCAATCTTCTAAGGTATTTAAAGATTTTCAAATCACAAACATTCACTCAAGCAATCCTGAACAAATCTCTATAATTGAACTAAGCACCATTTTAAGTCTAGGCTAACTTTGCAAAGTAGCTAACAATCAGCTAACTGCAAAAAGTATGGACTAGAGATCACTGCAAACATTCAAAACATGAAACCCTAAATATCATCAAACTATTTAACTATGAAATTAAGCAATTTTAATGATAGAACAACAAGAAAAATGCCAGATAAAACTCCACAAGATAGATACCAAATCACAATATCCTTTCTTATATTAAGTTATCCAAAATGGCAACAATTCCACCTTTCTATTACAATACTTGCTTGAATACAAACCCTAAGTCACTCAAATATGAAATCTCTATTCTATTTCTCTATGCATATCATGTATCACCTATCTATATCTCAAATGAGGCAACATGCCTATTTTATAGAGAATCCCTAAGATAGGTCAGCCCTAGAATAAGAATTTACAATAAAAACATGACCTACAAAAGGTTGGCCTCAAAAGATATTCAAATAAAATATGAAATGTGCAATTAGCACCAATTTCATCCAAGTCAGCCTAGGCACCCAAAGGTCGGCCCAATGCATGTGAGTAATGGGAAACACAAATCTCAAGGTAGCCCTATAAAACTACTTCCCATCCTTGTCCTTAGCTTGATGTTCTTCACCATGCACGGCTAGCAATACTCTATTCAACTTAGCAATAGGTGGCACAGACAAAAACCTAACTCTTCTCTCATGAGTCTTAATATCATCCCTTGCCTGCCTTACTATACCATCCCAATCAGCCCTATTAGTTAACTGCCTGTCAATAACTGCAATATAGGTCACCGCATCATCTAGTTGATGTCCACTGATTGGACCTGCACAGACTAGAGAATAAACATCTCTCCACCATTTCCTACGTTGCTCCAGATTAAGATGCTTTGGAGAAAACTTCTTCCTTCATGTCATGATTTCAAAGAATGAGATACACTTATCATGAATATTAGTCAAAGTGTCCTCAATCTATTTTCCTTGTTTATGAATATTTTTCAAGGCCTTCTGCCTCATGAAAAAGATTTCAAACCATTCCCAAGGTTCAGAAACCCTTGGGAAAGGAAGAATCCCACTCTTTACCAATTTATCTTCAGTGAACTCCATGATTGTCCTTGTTTTCTGCAGTAGGAGATTAGTATCCTCCTTGTCTTGAGCAAGCACAGTTTTCAACCAATATACTGACCTCATGGCATCTCCTGTAGTCAACAAAATGTCTCTAATGGCAGTATCTCCCTTGGTTTGGACACCTTGCAACCAGGCAACTGTGCAATGTGTGGTGCCTTTCATCCTTTCAAGTTTGGAGATTATTTCCTAGGGCAAGGAACCTGTAGTAGAGAAGGAATAGCTAATAGACTGCAAGAGTTTCATCAACTCCTGCAAGTACCTCTTTAGTTTCTCATTTTCTTTCTCCAAATCATGCTTGGTTTGCACAACCCTCTTCAATCTGCCCACAATTATAGCATTGGAGCCTTCATACTCCTCAATATCTTGCTCCATAGAAGTATGCCCTAAGTCAATAGTCTGCACATGATAATCCTTTGCAGTCAAATCATCTCTATCCTTATCTGGAGCAGGGGTAGCAATGTGGGCCACTCTATTTCCTGACCCATCTCTCTCAATCTAGGACACAACCCTAGCCTTCTTCTTAATCTTTCCCTTTTCAACATTGGCCATTAGGTCATCCCAATTAGGAGGAGCATCCTCCACTATTACCTATTTACTTTTCAATTCTTTATTCAACCAACTCGGAATAGTAGGCTCAATTAGGAGTGTATCTTGCTTATCTTGCTCCTGCTGGTCAGTATGGACATCCTTCTCAACACTTGGCACATTTAGGATATCCATGATAGGACTCCCCTTGTCTTGCAATTGCTCCTCTACAACAATCTGTGCCGGTGAAGAAATCTCTACTGGTATCTCGTCGTCTTGAGGATATTTGTTCAATTTCTCTCTCACAGGTGAATCTGCATATGTTACAAAGGGAGACTAGACTACCTTGTCAATTTCTGCCTTTGCACTGTAGAGGTCTCCTTTCTAAAATTCCTCCTCACCCAAGTCTTTAGGATCTTCATCCCTCCTTGGTTCTTCTTGTACACTAGTAGTGTCTTGAGGAATGGAGATACCTCCCTTTTAAGCAATGGGAGTGGTCACAGGAACATCCTCCTTTACACGTGCATCCCTTGGGGAAGGAGTCCTTGACCTCCTCATGTAAACTTGTGTTCTTTCCCCTGAAATCTCTACTTCTACCACTGGTGGTTCAACATCCTTATCATTTTTAGGAGCCTCCTCCAGTTTCTGTGATAGCTTTCTAAGCCTTCTTCTCTTTATCAATGGAGGGGTGACATCTACCTCTTCCCTCTCTTCTTTGTCCTTTTCAGCCTCTTTCCTCGAAGCATGTCTCCTCTTCTTGGCAATAGGTTTCCTTTGTTTACCCACTTCTGCCACTTTCTCAATTTGAACATCCCTGCCTTAATCTTGAAAAGAGAACCCAACTTTTCCTTACCTTTAGGATCCTATTCGTGTGATTTCTCAGAAGCAGAATGAGACTCCAAGTCTCCCATTAGATCATAAGTACATTGGACACCCTCACTTTCCAATTCTAGCATCTTGTGTTGCAACCAAATTTTGGTGTACTTGATCACCGGAGCCATGATTTGATCGAATTTTGTCTTCTCTTCTTCCAACCAATCAACCTCTCCAACAGGTTTGTCTTTCACAACCTCGACAACATGACCCTGAATTAAATTTCCATCCTCTTCCACTTGGACAAGGATGGCCTTCACATTGTATAATCTTACCAAGTCCAGTAGCAACCTAGAGAATTTCTTTGTCCTTACCTCAAACTCATTACCAAGGTTAACCCAATAATCTTCAATATTGGCCTTATGTCTGTATTCTCTACTGGCCTTCTTTTGTGCCTCACTAGTGATGTCAATCCTTGCTCTCTTGGAATGGAAAGAGAGACCAAAGGTACTCATCTCCTCCTCATAAGCATGAGCATACCGGATAGAAGGACAAACCTCACCCATTCCTATCTTCAAGGGAAAATCATTCCCAAATTCTGTTTTATGCATATCTCCCTTTACAACATTGTCAAAGTCCCAAATTTGCCTGGTGACCTCCAACAATATAATATGATCAATAGGGTACCTCGGGAGTCTATAGGGATCCCTTTGAAAACCATCAATCCAAATATAAGATAAAGTGGGGAACTGGATAAACCATGCCCCATACCTCTTTATCAGTTCTTTAGCTCTATCAGAAATCCTTACTTGCTCTGCACCTTCGAGCAATATGGTGAGATACATTATGAAAGCATCTTTTGTTCTTCTATAAATTCCTCCAGTTAGGTGGAACTATGGATATACCTCATATATTGCATCCTATCCAAATGTACCCCTAGTGCTCAACCCCTTTTATGGGTGAAATCTTTCCAATGCATACACTAAGTAGGAGGCCATGGTAGAAGTCTTGGTTTGCAAGACATTGCACAACTGCTCATGGATCACTGCACTTATAGCACCTAGCTAGTGGCAATTAACACCTTGTTCCATCCTAGCAATGACATTAAACATCCACCTTTCAAACACTCCTACACTCTTCAATCCTACTAGTCTGCTGAGAAGAGTGATAAAATTATAATACTCCCTTTTGAACTTGAGCCTGAATAACTGTTTTAGCAATTTGGAGAAATGAGACTTAGACTTCTCCAACAAAGAATTGATTACCTGCTAGGACTTGACCACATTTTCCTCATAATATTTCCTTGTTGTGTCCATATCAAAGGCCACCACACATGGCCTGTCAGGTATATCAAAGGTCCGAGCAATGGACATAGGATCAAAACTAGCCACAATCCTCCCTTGAGGACCAACTACTCTTTTTGTTCCTTGATCATAATTCCTGGCACACTCAAGCACCAATTCATAGCACTGCACCATGGAGGGAAAACCTGCTACATGTGCCAACCCGGATTCCACAGTTCTCCTAGCCAACAAAGGAAGATTCAGTGCTGCCAATTCAGCTTTAAACTCCTCATAATCCCACATACCCACATTGGTAGCGGTGATTCCTGACCAAATAGAAGTCAGATTGCTTTTAGGAATCTTGCTCTTTATATCCAATTTTACCTTCTCTGCATCAAAGACAACAAAACTCTCTGCACCTGGATCTGTTGCCTTCCCTTTGCCATGACCAGCAACATTTTGTCTTGATCCTACCTGCAAACATATAAATACAACCAAACTGAGGTCCAAAGGAAGCAACAAATTTTAAGAAATCAATATCTCAAAGTTCAGGATTTAGCCCACCTCACGGATTCCACACTAGAGAGGAATTCCAGAGAAATTCAGACCAGATGGAATCCAATGAGACAAACATACAAACCCCCATAATACCATTTCAATCCATCAATTCAATCAAGGAATAACCTTAGAAATACTTAGCATAAGTTCATTTGATTAATTAAATACATCATCCATAAACAACTTCCTCATAATCATCACATTCAACATTTTCCCAAAAAACTCGAAAGAATCTGACCAGGGCAGATTTTAGCGAAAACAACAATAGTTACAGTCAATCTGGGAAAACAAAGAAGGCACAGAACATCTAGGAAAATCTAGAGGAAGCGGATTTTAGTGGGAATCAGATAAATAACCATCAATGCAAGAATCTGGCAGAATGACCCAACTAGGGAAATCCAGAGGAAGTGGATTTCCGCGAGACAAACAAAAGTCCAGTTTAAGAGGGGAAAGAGAAAGAATGGAAAAGCCAAGGAAATCCGAAGGAAGCGGAATTCTACGAGGACCCCGAAAACCCAAACCTGAACCCATTTCTCTCACCTTTACAAAAATGATTCAAACAACCATGGACCTAAGGCTTGCATCTTAAAAACAACCTAAGCTTGACCTCCAAAGGATCAAATATAAATTTAAAACTCTCCTCACAACAATTTGAGAGGGATTGGCTATGCCCTTGGTCAAGAACCCTAGAATATCCACCATGAAAGCACAAAGAACCAGGCACGACTTGGTCATAAACAAAGATGGGAAAGACAAACACAAGCAACCACCAAAAATCATAGAGACATTAGACCAAAATGTACCTATTCAATGACTCAATCTAGTGAACTGGAAAAACAATGACAACCCCAAAATACTCAGACATGACACACATACCCAAGGAAAAAATGAAGCAACGAATGACACGGAGGAAAAAAAAGAAAATTAATCCGAAAGAACCAGTAGAGGAAGAGGGTATATCTACATACCATGACAGCAAAAGGACTGGAATTGATGATGCCAACAAACAACTCTCAAATGCAAGCAGGATACGAGCCACGTATATGAAATAACAATGTAGCAGTCGAAACAGCTTCAAAATCCATGATCCAACAACACACCACAGGCTCCAAGACTCAAACTCAAATGGCCAATTACCTCCCAAAATTCAATATATAACTGCCCCAAAAATTTGCACAATCACCATTAATGCGATCGACAATCCAACAGGGCAATGAACTTTGGAGAAATCTAGACACGACAGATTTCCCTAGATCTGGGTCGAAAGGCAATCACTTCCAGATTCGAAAGAAAACCGAGAAAATCTGGCCAGGGCGGATTTTCCTGAAAACCGTGAAAACTCTAGAATGCACTTAGTTCTTCAAGATTTTCAATAGAATTCACAAATGTCCCACCTCAACTGGCAAGATGAACATCAAAGCATAGGCCTCAAGCAAGAGAAAACCCCAAGAAAGAAGGACCAAGACACCAAAAGCGAAAAAAAGAGAGTCCCCACTTTCAGTGGGGTGTGTGTGCAAAAACTACACAACAAATGGCTACTCTGATGGGGAAATGTTCCAGAGCATTTCAAGAATAAACTAAAATCAAGAACCCAAAATCTCTAGTTTCAATCCCCTCATCAAGACTCCTATGAAGAAAGTTTCAGAAACCACAAGCTAGAGGACCTTTTCCTATACCGGGGTCCAAGTGTGTGCATTATGCATTGATTTCCTATCCTTTAAGTGCAATGGGAACTAGAGAAAATTTGACCAGGCTACATAAAAGTTCTAACTCCAAAAGCAACTTGGATAGAGCCTCGCTACCAGTTAAGTGTCCATAGCCTTGGCGAGGTTATCGTTGTGACCCTCCCAAGCATAGCTCTACTATCGGTTAGGCATCTATAGCCCTAGTAGAGGTACTAGGATACTCCTGATAAGGTGAAGCTTATTCAGATTTTTAAAATTTTCCTTTTCTCTTTTTTAATTTTATAATAGAACCTCTCTTCTCCACCTTTGTAAGTAATGAAACTCACACTCAGGGATGAGGAACACAGTGGCACTGAAAAATAATATAAGATTTTTCACCAAGACAAATTACTCAAGAACCCTATGCAACTCCAAAATCCTTAATTTCAGTGTGAAAATGTGAGATCCAGATATATTCCAACGTATATCCAAAACAGGTGACTCTAATTCCAAGTACAAGGGACATCAGATAAAAGAATTCCACCACTTGACTCTAAACAACTGATTAGAGTTTATAAAATAAATTTTTGGAACAATCCCAAGCAAAAGGAACCCATTATGCAGATGTAACAACCCCAAGAAAGCAAGGAAACCAAAGAAAAAAACCAAAATGAAAGAAAAACAAACCAAAGCAAACCTAAACTACCAAAGCAAAACTAACGAAGCAAAGAAAACCAGCAAAACAAAGCAAAAAACAACCTACTCTAATTATGTATAGGATGAACTGCAGAAAAGTTCAAGGTTGAAAATAATGCTTCAGATACTGCCCATTAACAGGCAACAGGATATCCTCACCAATGAGGGTTTTCAAACGAAAGGCATTATCTCCCAGAATTTCTGAAATCTGGTAAGGACCAAGCCAAATTTTATCAAATTTACCATGCTCTCCCTTACGGTCATGAGATTTATCCTCGTAGAGAACTAAGTCAGAAATTCTAAAGGCCTTCACCTTAGCTCTCCTATCAACCATCTTTTCACTACACCCTGATGTTTAGCAAAGTTCTCTAGGGTTTCATCTCTTTTCTCTTCTAGGTGCAACAACTCAACCAAACAGGCCTCACGCTTATCTTCCTCATTGTGGTATTCATTGATAAACTGTAGGGTAGGGATATTTAATTGGATAGGAAAAATGGGTTCCCAAACCATACACCAAGTGATAGGGCAAGGTTCCTATGGATGCCTTTTGTCTAGTATGGTCAGCCCCGAGAGAAAATCAGAGCTAGGTGTGCCAATCCTTAGGATTTTTTTCTAGAAATTTACGGATAACTGTCAGTAGATTCTTATTGGAAGACTCAGCTAGGCCATTACCTTGAGGGTAATAATTGGACACAAATTTAATAACAATCCCATGATCAAATGCCCAATTAGAAAATTTCAATGATGCAAATGCAGGACCATTATCATAGACCAAAGATAGTGGACAACCAAAATGATTGATAATTCCTGATTCAAGAAAATTGATTGCCACATCCGAAGTACACTATTTACAAGCAAGAGCCTATATCCATCTAGTAAAATAATTAGTTATGGTAAGAATATACCTTTGGCTTGCAAAAGATGGAGGATTAATTGGACCTATGAAGTCCATACCCCACTGAGCAAACGGTTTTACCTCTATGACTGGCTGAAGTGGAAGAGTTGTGTGTTTTTCCTTACTTGCTATAGTTTGACATATGTTACAAGTCCTCACATGTTGGTGTGCATCCTTGAACAAAGCAGGCCAGTAATAACCTACCCTTAAGATCTGGTTTGCAGTGGCTGATGTAGAACCATGGCCTGTGCCATATTTCTCATAAAATTCAGTCATCACTCTGGCAACTTCCTCTTTTCCCAAACATCTTAAGTACACACCCTCATGATTTCTTTTATACAATATATCTCCTTTCATCATAAAACTTCCACTCTTCAAGCGCAAAGCCCGCCTCTGAACTGTAATAAGGTAATTAGGACATTGCTGATTCAACAAATAGAAAATGATTTCATCATTCCAATCTCTTGGAGATACTTCTTGAAGATTGTAATGTTGAGCTGTGAGATCAAGACCTATCTCAACCATCATTTGTGTAAGTCCTTGTCCTCTCACTAATTTCATGGGTTGGATTTCCATATCATACTCCTGCAACATAGTCAACTATTTGGCCCTTTGTTCACCTAACTCATTCTGTATTAACAATAGCTTTACTGCAAAATCCGGTACTATGGCAAAAACTCTCAAAATATAATGTCAGAACTTTTTCACTGCTCTAACCAAATCATAGACCTACTTTTCTACATTATGATATCTTAATTCTACATCTTTCAAGGGAGTACTCATGAAGGCTATAGGGTGTTCATCACCTTGATCAGAATTTTGAGTTAACATTGTAGCACAGGAATGATTAGAAGCGAATGAATATATGTAAAAAGAATTAGTATAATCCAAACTCACCAATACAGAGGCTTCAACAATAGTTTTCTTGATTTCTGCAAATGCTTCCTTAGTCTCTGCATTCCATTCTATTTTTGCTTCTTGTTTCAACATAGCATTCAATGGCTTAACTATCTCTACAAATCCAGTGATAAATTTCCTAACAAAGTTGATCTTACCAAAAACTGACTTCATCTCTTTCTTACTTGCAAGGGGCTGAATCTTCAAGATAGCTTGTATTCACTTAGGATCAATAGCAATACCCTATTCTGAGATATTATGTCCCAATAAATTTCCTTCTGTGACTCCAAAAATGCACTTCCTTTGATTATGGGAAATACCAAACTCTCTGCATCTTTGGAATACTTTGCATAAATCTGTTATGTGATCACTCCGTTTCTTAGAGAAAACTGTGAGATCATCTATATAAATAATGATGCATTTACCAATTATGTCCTTAAAATCAATGTCCATAGCTCTCTGGAATGTAGCTCCAGCATTGATCAACCCAAATGGCATCCTTTTGTAAGAAAAAGTTCCCCATTTTGTCGTGAAGACAGTTTTGTGACTATCCTCATACTGCACCATAACTTGGTTGTATCCAGAATACCCATCCAAAAAGGACATCATTTGAGATCCATTAACAATCTGAAGCACCTCATCCAATGAAGGAATTGGATAATTATCCTTTTCTGATGCTCTATTTAGATTCCTAAAATCCACGAATAGTCTAATTTCCCCATTCTTTTTCCTTACCGAAACCAAATTCACAACCCAAGTAGAGTGTCTCATCGGAAATAAAATGCGTGCTGAAAGCAATTTCTGCACCTCCTTTTGAATAATGGGTTCTAATAGAGCATTGATTGGCCTCTTTCTCTACCTAAATGGTTTGACATCTGACATCAAAGGGATGGTGTGTGTAATGATTGAAGTATCATATGTTTTCAAATCTTCATAACTCCAAGCTATTACATCATGATATGTATGTAAAGTATCAATAATCCCCTTTATTTCTTCTGGAGTACATACCTTACTGATAAAAACATTCTTCATCTCATCTAGTGCCCCCATATTATATGTTTCACACTGGCTACTGAGAGACTCTCTTTTAGCTTGTTGCTCCTGATCTCTTATCTTATCCAAATCAAAAATTCATTCAAGTTGCACCATACCTCTAGGAATGGTATTGGTCTTCAGATTAATGATTCATCCAAAGTCTATTTCTACTTCTTGAGGCTCTATCTCATCAATAACTTGGGAAGTGAACACATCACAACTTGTAATAAAGTCCAAAATATGCTTATCATCTTCACATACCTGGAAATTAGTAACATTGTCAGCCACTGAAGGTACTGGAGTGAGCTCAACCATGAATTTCTTCAATCCTAAAAGTGATAGAGGCTGCAAGGTGCTAGCAGCTTGTGCTAGAGAATCAACAACTTGATTCTTCCTTTGAGGAATCAACTGGATATTGAAAGCATCAAACCCTTCAATAAGATCACACACCCTATGCCTATAATTGGTCATTCTCTTGTCACGGCATGAATATTGTTTCCTTACTTGTTTGATTACTAATTCAGAATCTTTGAAAACTTGTAACGTTTTAACCTTCTTCCTTGATGCCATTAGCAAGCCATGGATCAAAGCTTCATATAAAGCAACATTATTGGTACATTGGAATTGGAGTCTATGAGCAGCAAAATAATTCTTACCTTTGGGATTGATCAACTCAAATCTTGCTCCAACACCCTGCTTAGATTTAGATCCATCAAATCTTAACGTCCAACAACCATCAGGTTCTCTTGGTCTTTTCTCTTTGATGAGGATGGGGGTCTTCTCAGGAGGCATTGGGCTCTTACCCTTATCATTATTTAATTCTTCCTGTATACTAAGTCCAACGATTGGAACTGGATCAATGCATTTCTATATCTGTCAGATAGCAGTCCGACACAAGTCACATTCTAGCTCAGAATGAGGCGCATAATGGATCCTACACCAATTAGGAAGCAATAATTCTTCAAAGGTCATACTTCCTTTCAACTATATTTGATCATCCATACATTTCTGGATGAACTCCTAAAAGTTATCCAACAAATTAAACACCCTATCCTCTCGGTCACTGGATTCCTCTTGCTCAAATAATGTTCTAGAACTATTTCTCTTTGGTATGTGTTCATCTAAGGAATCTTGTAGCATGAAAACCTATTCATTCTTTGTGACTGATGTCGCTAACACATAGTTTCCCATGCCAACCTCAAACACCAACACCTCATTTGAAACATTCTGATACTCAGTGATTACATACTTCATTCGGGGCTCTCTTTCAATTTGAATCTGATTTAGAACTCCCTTCCATGGTAGCCACATATGAGAATGATCTGTAGATGTATACCCATTCAATGCCTTAGTGAAATCCCTACCTAAAATTAGACCATAAGTATTAGGAATGTCAACAACCTGAATATTGATCACTTGTTGAACCCTAGGATTTGATGCAAGCTGCGTAGGGATCATGTTTAATTCTCCAACTACGTTGATCTCTGTTTTGTCCAATTGAGTAACCTTCTTTTGAGAAGCTATAGGGGTAATACCCAATGCTTTGCACACAACAAGAGGCATAACATTTTTAGATGCTCCTGAGTCTAGAAGACAATTATGCAAATTATTTTCGAAGATACGAACAAAAATTAGGAAAGGAGGGGTTTATGTCTTATCTTGAAATAAACTCAAATGAGTGTCAGCTTGTCCAACTTGACCTTTATCTTTATCTCTCCCTTTTTTTATAGGTGGGACCTAATTTCTAGGTGTCTGGGAATTAGAAGACCTAGTAACCACCTCATTGGCATTTACTCCTTGTGATGCTATATTCAAACTGAATGACCCAAAAACTGCATTCATAATAGCAGGAAGTCCTAATAACTCAAAAGCACAAAGACTTACCTTTAACTTCTTGAATTCCTCAGTCACATATTCACCTAATTGGTCCACATTCAGGTCAGCATGAGCTTCCTTGTAGCCACTGGTCTGCCTATCTTTGGACACTTCAACATTATTTCCCTTTGACAAGTACTGTGTGGGTACATGAGGATAAGGTGGATTATTATTAGCTTGTGGATTTGGTGGAGTATTAAAATTGTTAGGAGGAATAGAAGTAGTGAAAGGACCTCTAGCCTATGGACTCCTGTTAGGTCTATTTCTCAAATCATATTTCTTTGCTGGTTGTTGAAACATCTGAACTTATTCAATACTAACTTTCTCCTCATCTAATGGACCATTATTATTCTCATTTTCCTCATTAAACAACTGGGAAATCTCATTTTCATTTAGCACCTACTCTACCTCATCCTCCTTATTACTGGATTCCTCTTCTAGTTCATTTTATTCACCTTTGGGGAATGGGGCATGGTTGAGTACCAGTACTGGAGAATCATAGGGATTTGAAGGCACAATTTCCTGACCACTAGAATTATTCTCTTCATACGGAAAAATTGAAGCCGTAGTATGAAATTCGGTACAGTCTAACTCAGAGTGTTGACTTGTCTTATGGAGCCTGCACCAACCAGACAAAGCTGCTTCTCCCAAGTATACACCATTTGGAGGCTTCTCCTAAGTAGCAGGCTGATCCAATGGAGTAGGAATCCCTTCGTTCTTGAGTCCGATATTTCATGACCTATTTTGCCTAGATGGTTGCCCTCTGTCAAATCCCTATCTAGCTTGTTGATTTCTATCAAAATTCTGACCAAAAACTTGTCTTCTTTTGAAATTCTGACTAGAACCTTGTCCTTTGTCATAGTTTTGATTTCTGTCAAAATACTGTCACCTTTCAAAGTTCATGTTCTCCCTGCCATAGTTAGATTGTATATTCTTTTGGGCAGCCTGAAGCTGGCTATTCTGATATCTCAAATAGGTTACCTCCGTATTCAACCTTTTCACTTCCTTAGATAATTCATCCAACCTCTCGTTATCTAGACTATTAGGTGGTGATGGATTAACACTACTAGGAGAATATCCAGGCATGCTTCCAGAACCAATAGCCTGATTCAAAACTTCTGAGTTCTGTAGATATGTAGGAAAACAAGCTTGTTGCTGATGAAGGGGTTGATTAGCTCTTTGTTGAGGATAAAAGGTCATAGGTTGAGCCTGATTTAAAGGAGGACCTGGATGAGGGACCAGAGGAAATGAAGGTATTGGATTCATTATGGGAGCATGACCGGTCAAAGCCAGGTTAAGGGCTTGAATTTGTCTAGGATGAGTTGTAGGTCCTAAGGATGGTAAAGGTCCTGATAAGTGTTGCCTCAATTCTGTGTTGACCTTCACAGCCTCTGTATATGCAGTGAGCAAAGTATTCAGAGGGTTAGTCCTTTGTTTAAGAAAAGTGGTTGTAAGACTATCCAAGGCCTCAAGGTAAAATTCTAGAGTAGTATTTGCATTTCCAACATAAGGTGCCTGGAGTCTAGTGTATGCTTGGTGGAACCTATCACTGAATGATCCTATGGGATCATTAATCTCTCTTTTCACAACAGTAAATTGCAGGTATAGCTCATTAGCACTAATGGTAATCTTAAACTTCACAGAAATGCAGTTTCTAATTTAGTCCAATTATGGATAGAAGCAGCAGGTAAATTATTATACCAATAAAAGGCCTCTTCTCCTAGGGAATAAGGAAAAAGGATACATGCAACATCCTCATGGTTAATTCCTCTATCCCTTAGGCAGGTTTGAAAAATCCTAATATGCTCTTCTGCTGTTCGGTTGGGGTTATGAGTATGAAACTTAGAGAAAAAATGCTCAAGGTTCTTTGAGATGACATTGTAATTATTAAAGATCAATGGGGATGGAAGGAACACCATTGGTGGGGGTGGATGTGGTAATGGCTGATTTATGACTGGTTGTGGTTGTGGAATAGGAATTCCCTCAGAGTCAGATGAGGATGGAGATAATGGAGATGATGGAAGTGGGTGAGCGGATGATGATTCTTCCCCTCCTCTGGTCCTTCTTGACCTAGTAGGGGCTTGTAATTCCTGAAATTATTCTTCTCCTGGAGTAGATCTAGTTCTTCTTCTAAGCCTCTGAGGAGAGATGGCATTTAGGAAACGCTTCAGCTTGCTTATTCAAGGCCTTCCTTCTACCGCTAATCTGTTGATGGTGTTTTCTGCACAACAACTCAGATAGAATGTGATATCCTATCTCTCTTGAAAGGTAAATCTCTATGGGAAAAGAGATAAACCCAAGGTCTCTAATGTCAGGTCTTGACACTGCAACAAAACAACTCAATGATAAATGTGAAAATGCTAGTAATCACAAAGGGACCTTACTACAAGCACATGCTGGATTTTGAATTTATCAGATCTAAACAATGGATTGATACTTGAATCCTAAATTGAACCCTAATAATAAATAAATAGCAAAAGATGAAAGCTTCAGAGATAATTCTAAGACTACTTCTAACCCTAACATTGATAATGCCAAAGGATAAAATGCTTAGAATGGACCGATCCCTCATAAACTAATTCCTACTCAATCCAAACAACTCTGCAATTTCACAGAAATAGTGCAATCTTCTGAGGTATTTAAAGATTTTCAAATCACAAACAATCATTCAAGCAATCCTGAACAAATCTCTATAATTGAACTAAGCACCATTTTAAATCTAGGCTAACTTTTCAAAGTAGCTAACTGCAAAAAGTATGGACTAGAGATCACTGCAAACATTCAAAACGTGAAACCCTAAACATCATCAAAATATTTAACTATGAAATTAAGCAATTTTAATGATAGAACAACAAGAACCATGCCAGATCAAACTCCACAAGATAGATACCAAATCACAATATCCTTTCTTATATTAAGTTATCCAAAATGGCAACAATTCCAACTTTCTGTTACAATACTTGCTTGAATACAGAACCTAAGTTGCTCAAATATGAAATCTCTATTCTATTTCTCTATGCATATCATGTATCACCTATCTATATCTCAAATGAGGCAACATTCCTATTTTATAGAGAATCCTTAAGATAGGTCAGCCCCAAAATAATAATTTACAATAAAAACATGACCTACAAGGGGTCGGCCTCAAAAGATATTAGAATAAAATATGAAATGTGCAATTAGCGCCAATTTCATCCAAGTCGGCCTAGGCACCCAAAGGTCGGCCCAATGCATGTGAGTAATGGGAAGCACAAATCTCAAGGTAGCCCTATACAACTACTTCCCATCCTTGTCCTTAGCTTGATCTTCTTCACCATGCATGACCAACAATAATCTATCCGGCTTAGCAACAATTGGCACAGGCAAAAGCCTAAATCTTCTCTCAAGAGTCTTAATATCATCCCTTTCCTGCCTTACTATACCATCCCAATCAGCCCTATTAGTTAAGTGTCTGTCAATAACTGCAATATAGGTTGCAACATCATCTAGTTGATGTCCAGTGACTAGACCTTCACTGACTAGAGAATAAACATCTGTCCACCATTTACTAAGTCACTCCAAATTAAGATGCTTTGGAGAAAACTTCTTCCTTCCTTTCATGATTTCAAAGAATGAGATACACTTATCATGACTATCAGTCAAAGTGTCATCAATATGTTTTCCTTGTTTATGAATCTTTTTCAAGGCCTTCTGCCTCATCAACAAGATTTCAAACCATTCCCAAGGTTCAGAAACCCTTGGGAAAGGTAGAATCCCACTCTTTACCAATTTATCTTCGGTGAGCTCCATGATTGTCCTTGTTTTCTGCAGTAGTAGATCAATATCCTCCTTGTCTTGAGAAAGCACAATTTTCAACCAATCTACTGACCTCACGGCATCTCCTGCAGTCGACAAAATGTCTTTGATTGCGTCCCTTGGTTTGGACACCTTGCAACCAAGAAACTATGGCATGTGTGGTGCCTTTCATCCTTTCAAGTTCGAAGATTGTTTCCTGGGGCAAGAAACCTACAGTAGAGGAGGAAGAGCTAATACACTGCAAGGGTTTCATCAATTCCTGCAAGTACCTCTTTAGTTTCTCATTTTCTTTCTCCAACTCATGCCTAGTTTGCATAGCCCTCTTTAATCTGCCCACAATTACAACACTGGAGCCTTCATACTCCTCAATATCTTACTCCACAGAAGCATGCCCTAAGTCAATAGTCTACACATGATAATCCTTTGCAATCACATCATCTCTATCCTTATCTAGAGTAGGGGCAGCAATGTGGGCCACTCTATTGCCTAACCCATCTCTCTCAATCTAGGACACAACCCTAGCCTTGTTCTTAATCTTTTCCTTTTCAACATTGGCCATTAGGTCATCCCAATTAGGAGGAGCATCCTCCACTATACCTGTTTACTTTTCAATTCCTTATTCAGCCAACTCGGAACATTAGGCTCAATTGGGACTGTATCTTACTTATCTTGCTCCTGCTGGTAAGTATGGACATCCTTCTAAATACTTGGCACATTAGGGATATCCATGATAAGACTCCCCTTTTCTTGCAACTGCTCCTCTACAACAATCTATGCCGGTGAAGAAATCTTAACTGGTATCTCCCCCTCTTGAGGAGATTTGTTCAATTTCTCTCACACAGGTGAATCTGCATATGTTACTAAGGGAGACTGGACCACCCTGTCAATTTTTGCCTCTACACTATAGAGGTCTCCTTCTTGAAATTCCTCCTCACCCAAGTCTTTAGGATCTTCATCCCTCCTTGTTTCTTCTTGTACACTACTAGTATCCCGAGGAATGGAGATACCTCCCTTTTCAGCAATGGGAATTTTCACAGGAACATCCTCCTTTATAGTTGCATCCCTTGGGGAAGGAGTCCTTGACCTCGTCATGTAAACTTGTGTTCTTTCCCTTGAACTCTCTACTTCTACCACTAGTGGTTCAACCTCCTTATCAATTTTAGGAGCCTCCTCCCTTTCTAAGCCTTCTTCTCTTTGTCAATGGAGGGGTGACATCTACCTCTTCCCTCTCTTATTTTTCCTTTTCAACCTCTTTCCTCGAAGCATGTCTCCTCTTCTTGGCAATAGGTTTCCTCTGTTTACCCACTTCTGCCACTTTCTCAATTTGAACATCCCTGACCTTAATCTTGAAAGGAGAACCCATCTTTCCCTTACCCTAGGATCATGTTCGTGTGGTTCCTCAGAAGCAAAATGAGACTCCAAGTCTCCCATCAGATCATAAGTACATTGGACACCCTCACTTTCCAATTCTAGCATCTTGTGCTTCAACCACATTTTTGTGTACTTGATCACCGGAGCCATGATTTGATCCAATTCTATCTTCTCTTCTTCCAACCAATCAAACTCTCCAACATGTTTTCCTTTCACGGCCTCAAAGACATGAACCTGAATTAAATTTACATCCTCTTCCACCTGGTTAGGGATGGCCTTCACATTGTATAACCTTACCAAGTCCAGTGGCAACCTAGAGAATTTATTCCCCCTTACCTCAAACTCATCACCAAGGTTAACCCACTAATCTTCAATATTGGCCTTATGGTTGTATTCTCTACTGGCCTTCGTTTGTGCCTCACTAGTGATGTCAATCCTTGCTCTCTTGGAATGGAAAGAGAGACCAAAGGTACTCATCTCCTCCTTAGAAGCATGAGCAAATTGGATAGAAGGACAAACTTCACCCATTCCTATCTTCAAGGGAAATCATTCCCAAATCCTGTTTTATGCATATCTCCCTTTACAACATTGTCAAAGTCCCAAATCTTCTTGGTGACCTCCAGCAATATAATATGATCAATAGGGTACCGCAGGAGTCTATAGGGAGACCTTTGACAACCATCAATCCGAATGTAAGAGAAAGTGGGGAACTGGATAAACCATGCCCCATACCTCTTTATCAATTCTTTAGCTCTGTCAGAAATCCTCACCTGCTCTGCACCTTGGAGCAATCTAGTGATATACATTGTGAAAGCATCATTTGTTCTTCTATAACTTCCTCCAGTTAGGTGCAGTTGTGGATATACCTCATATATTGCATCCTGTCCAAATGTACCCCTAGTGCTCAACCCCTTATATGGGTGAAATCTTGCCAATGCATACACCAGGTAGGAGGTCATGGTAAAAGTCTTGGTTTGCAAGACATTGCACAAATGCTCATGGATCACTGCACTTATCGAACCTAGCCAATGGTAATTAACACCTTGTTCCATCCTAGCAATGATATTAAACATCTAGCTTTCAAACACTCCTACACTCTTCAATCCTACTAGTATGCTGAGAAGAGTGATAGCATTGTAATACTCCCTTTTGAACTTGAGCTTGAATAACTATTTTGGCAATTTGGAGAAATGAGACTTAGGCTTCTCCAACCAAGAATTGATTACCTGCTGGGACTTGACCACATTTTCCTCATAATATTTCCTTGTTGTGTCCATATCAAAGGCCACCACACATGGCCTGTCAAGTATATCAAAGGTCCGGGTAATGGACATAGGATCAAAACTGGCCACAACCCTCCCTTGATCATAATTCCTAGCACACTCAAGCACCAATTCATATCACCAAACCATGGAGGGAAAACTTGCTACATGTGCCAACCCGGATTCCATAGCTCTCCTAGGCAACAAAGGAAGATTCGGTGGTGCCAATTCTACTTTAAACTCCTCATAATCCCACATACCCACATTGGTATCGGTGATTCCTGACCAAATAGAAGTTAGCTTGCATTCAGGAATCTTGCTCTTTATATCCTATTTTACCTCTCTGCACCTGGATCTATTGCCTTCACTTTTCCACGAGCAACAACATCTTGTCCTGATTCTACCTGTAAACATATAAATACAACCAAATTGAGGTCCAAAGGAAGCAACAATTGTTAAGAAATCAATATCTCAAAGTTCGAGATTTAGCCCACCTCGCGGATTCCACACTAGAGAGGAATTCCGGGGAAATCCGGACGAGACAAAATCCTATGAGACAAACATACAAACCCCATAATATCATTTCAATCCATCAATTCAATCAAGGAATAACCTTAGAAATACTTAGCATAAGTTCATTTGATTAATTAAATACATCATCCATAAAAAAATTCCTCATAATCATCACATTCAACATTTTCCCAAAAAACCCAGAAGAATCTGACCAGGGCGGATTTTAGCGAAAACAACAATAGTTACAGTCAATCTAGTAAAACGAAGAAGGCGTGGAACATCCGAGAAAATCTGGAGGAAGCCAATTTTAGTGAGAATCAGATAAATTACCATAAATACAAGAATATGACAGAATGACCCAACCAGGGAAATCCGAAGGAAGTGGATTTCCATGAGACAAACAAAAGTCCAGTTTAAGAGGCGAAAGAGAAAGAATGGAAAACCTAGGGAAATCTGGAGGAAGCAAAATTCCGCAAGGACCCTGAAAACCTGAACTCGAACCCATTTCTCTCACCTTTACAAAAATGATTCAAACAACCATAGACCTAAGACTTGCATCTTAAAAACAACCTAACCTAGACCTCCAAAGGATGAAATATGAATTTAAAACTCTCCTCACAACAATTCGCGAGGGATTGGCTATGCCCTAGGCCAAGAACCCTAGAATATCTGCCATGAAAGCATGGAGAACTAGGCATGACTTGCTCATAAACAAATATGGGAAAGACAAATGCAAGAAAGCACCAAAAAACATAGAGACATTAGACCAAAATGTACCTATTCAGTGACTCAATCTAGTGAATTGGCAAAACAATGACAACCCCAAAATACCCGGACATGACGTGCATACCCAAGGAAAAAATGAAGCAATGAATGACACGGAGGCAAACAAAAAAAACTAATCTGAAAGAACTAGTAGAGGAAGAGGGCATATCTACATACCATGAGAGCAAAAGGATTGGAACTGGTGATGCCAATAAACAACTCTCAAATGCAAGCAGGATATGAGCCACATATACGAAATTTAAATGTAGCAGTCGAAACAGCTTCAAAATCCATGATCCAACAATACACCAAAGGCTCCAAGACTCAAACTCAAATGACAAGAAAATAAACAAACTCAAATGGCCAATTACCTCCCAAAATTCAATATATCACTGCCCCAAAAATTCATACAATCGTCATTAATGCGATCGACAAGACAACTGAGAACAAAACCCAAAAATCCAACAGGGCAACGGACTTTAGAGAAATCTAGACATGATGGATTTCCTCAGATCCAAGTTGAAAGGCAATCACTTCCGGACTTCGAAAGAAAACCGGGAAAATCCAACCAGGGCAGATTTTCTTGAAAACCATGAAAATGCCGGAATGCACTTAGTTCTTCAAGATTTTCAATAGAATTCACAAATGTGCCACCTGAACTAGCAATATGAACATCAAATCATGGGCCTCAAGCAAGCAAAACCCCGAAGAAAGAAGGGCCAAGACACCAAAAGAGGAAAAAAGAGGGTCCCCACTTTCAGTGGGTTGTGTGTGCAAAAACTGCACAACAGTATCTTTGAAGGACATACAAAAGTAATTATAAAATTGTTTTATGTATAATCAATAGTTGAATCCTACTTAAACATTGAGCAATACTATGTCCATTCATTCTTCATATAAATGTATGCACTCCATATTGTTAGTGACAATTATGGTCTTAACCTTTTGATTTCATTTAATTTTCATGGGGCAACCCCATATTTTTTTAATAGTCTACTTCAAGGAGTAAAAAATATCCTTGCTTGGAATCTATACTAAATATGAATTTAATAATTAAAATAATAACAAATCCCATATCGAAACACTAGGTTTGCAAATCAACCCTTATTCTCATATTTTAGTTTTCATAAGATGTATAAACATCACAACTCGTGATATATATATTTCAATTTTCATCATATTTTGACAAATAGGAACCAAACACAACACAACATAGATGTAAAGTCTTTAAACTTAATAAATAGTCATCATGGTTTAGTACCTGTTAGAACCCAAAAATTCCATAAAAAATCCTAAGCTTTTCTCTATTTTAATCCATCATTTTCATATCTTTTCATAAAAAAATCATTCACTACCTTTTAAAATATGCTTATAACTTTTACTGCTGCCTTTATATTCATTTCTATATTACTTACCACTTTATCGTCGCCTCCCACAAAGGGGCCTGCGGTATGGCAATAGCAGGTAGCAGGTGGCATAAAGTGTTTACCGTTCCACCGCGCGCGGTTAAACCACAAACTGCGGTGGTGGTCAACAAATAGTGAAGGAAGTCCACTACAGTACCGCCAGTGGTCATCTCATAGACCACAATGATTGCGATGGACGGGCAATGAGTAGTGGTGAGCAGTCGACAGGAGAAACTAGCGGTTTGCAGAGCGGCTACCGTAGTACCGCTGGCAATCAAGCCAGTGACCGTGGTAGTGTGGTGGATAGAAAAGCAACTAGTGATGGGGAGATAGGCAGTTACTGCTATACCGCACACGGTGAGTGTGGAGACTGTGGTGATTGTGATAGACTATTTGTAAGTGATGAAGGAGGCAGCCAAAGAGGTTACCGCGATACTGCGGGGGGCTCCAATGAAGAACATGGTAGCGTGGTAAGCCGTTAGCAGTCAGCGATACGGTTACCTTGATACCGCAGTCAGTCAAAACGATGACTGCAGTAGGGTTGTAAAAGTGTCAAGCGGCCACAGGGAAATAAAAGTAAAGAAGCAGCCGTATTTTAAATTAAATGTAAGGAGTGGTATTACATAAAGTGAAAAATAAAAGGTAAAACTATTGTAAAAAATATTTAATTTGCCAAGAGGCAATATAATTAAATATTTTAATCTTTGTCAAAGAATTCGAACGACTATAACAAAAAAATTGAAGGGTCTCGACCCTTGGTTTGTATTGTATAAATCATCAAAAAAAAAAAAGAGTTGAAAAAGGGGGGAAGGAGGAGTCAGATTTTTCGGACTGGGAATGCAAATAATGTACAAACTTTCTTTGAAGCAGAATCAATGGATAGATCATTTTGAATTTGTGAAACTCTTTCTATTTTGAGTTGTTGTGATATAATAATTTATATTTCTTGTGAGGGTTGTCTCCAACTTGAAGTCTTAAATCATTTAAATCAATGTATCAAGCATATGTTTGATTTATCAAAGTGCAAATTTCACTCTGTGTGATCTGGTTGATTGGTGTTTGCAAGTCAAAGTTAAAATTCTTTAAAACAAGTCACAGTGATTTAGTATTTCTTTTGGATTGTTGAAGTAGAACCTGATAAGAAAATATTCCAATACTATTTATGCAAGCCATAAATTAATGAAGTCATATGCCAGTCATTAGATTTCATTTCTAAGAGTGCCTAGCAACTTGAATTAAGACAAAGAGGGAAAATACGCAATTCTTGATAATCTAACTCCGTTGCCCATGTGGATAGAAGGCACTGATCTGCCTCAACCCAAAGATAATATTTCATACAATTAATATTTTAAAAATCTTTCATTTGTGCAGTAGGAGTAGGAGTAGTTGTAGTATATTTGTCTATCCACCACCCTTGCCATTGTGGGTAGATTGTTGCATCAGGAAGTTCATTTCAAATTTGCATCATTCATTAGGTTAACCCGCCTAGGTCTAGCAGAGCCTAAAGAGTAGAAGGTACAATTGCATCAATTGGCCTTGTACATTGGCCAAAAGTGTTGTAAGAGCTTAGCAAACTCTTCTGGTTAAAACCTGCATTTTTGAGACCCAACAGTACCCAATAATGGTATGACAATTTCTTAGTTCCAATATTTTAGAAGGATATATCTAATAAGGGAATTAGGACCCAATTAAATCAATATGCATACCAAGCTAAATTTCATTGAAATATTTCTTAAATTTCGAACCATGAGTGACTCTTTATGTTCTCTTGCAATCATCGTTAAGGCCATAGTAAAGGTATCTTACTCATAACCATCATTTATCTATTCACCTCCTTCAAAAATGATATCCATGACAAAGATACTATTTATATGGACAAAATTATAAAACCTATATCATTCTTGCACTTATCATAGTATAAATTTAAAACAAGAAATTTAATCCACCATTCATTTACAAAGGTCGATAGTTCAAATCAAGAGCTAAAGGCTAGCTACTATCTTTCTTAGTGTAGTTCCACTTGCTTCTATGTGTTAATTTAATTTAAATAAAATGCAATGATGTTTGATCTATATTTCATCTAACCATATATTGCCTAAAAATGTCACTAAATTATAATAGTTATGTGTATATATATCTTATTGTCAAAAGAATCATCATTTTATATTAATTTTTCATATATAGTAGCCGTACATCTCCAATGATCAAAATATTTATCTTACCCTTAAATAGATAACACCCAATATAAATTATGAAGATAATTAATTATAGTTTGAAATAATTCAAAGAGAATTGGGGCATAATTTTTACTCTTTTATGGAGAGGTGATAAAAATAAAAAAAAATAGTGAGGAAAGAATGAGGCCAAGAAGAAAGGAAGTTACAAGGAAATATTTAAATATATTTGTTCTCAATCCAAAATTTACCCCACTCACAACCCATACTTTATAAATCAAAATATATTTTCCATTATTAGTGTAGTGTAGGAAAATGTACTCCTTTACATTTTCACACTTTGTTTGGGGCCCTAAATTAAATTTGACTTAATTATGCCTTAATAAGTTCTATTGTACATCTACAAGCCTAATAAATTACATTTTATGAAAGGGAAACCTGACAATAATTAATGCCAACACATAACACTTTACCTAGAGCAATGTATGTTCTAGGAATAGGTGTCTAGGACCTATTCAACCATGAGCAAGGGAATTCAAGAGTATATTTATCAATTATTTATTGTAGAAATCAAGATCTCAAGCATCATTTCAAAGTCTTTTGTAGTCATGCATGTTTTTGGAGTTAACATTGTGATGTAGGTTTCAAAGATTCAAGAAACAATTCAAAGTAATATTTCAAGCATCAAGATCCACATCCATTGAAGGCATTTCATGCAAGATCAAGACCAACATTGTAGACTTCCAAAGTTTTAGTCAAGGGGTTGGTGAGTCACAATATTGTATTATTCATTCATCATTCCTTTCATATTTAATTATTTCAATTCAAGGTTTAATTACCCAAATGGGGTTTGACCCAGGAAAACCCCCTTCACCAAAAAAAAAGAAATTTTTCCCTCTTGTGTTTGTGTTATATATCTTAGGTTGAAAAAGGATTGAATATCTCTTGGAGAGCATGATACGAAAAGTTGCAAAAGTTGCAAAAGTTGTCAAAGTTGTCATCAATTCATGGAATCTCACCAATAGATTTGATTTCTAACTTTTTGAAACTGAAACCTAAATCAAACATAAGCTATAGATTGATATCAAAGGCTCTTGAAAGTTGTTTAAAAACCATGCATAGAGACCCATTCACACATGAGAAAAAGAGTCCCAGTCTGCCTCCCAAAATTTCCTTTTTTGTGATTGTACACATCACTCAGACCTTCTCAAATCTACAAAAGGTTTACTATTTCTATTTGTATTGAGATTTAAATTGATGTTTCAAGTTTGAATGAGCATACTTGAGTAGATTTACTATTTTTAGTTTTTCTCCCAAAATTGTTGTTTAGACTGATACCCCCATCCTCAATCATAAGGAAATTATTATATTCCCTCATTGAGTTGACCCACCTAAGGGTTGTAAGTCAATTCTTTCTATGGATCTCATTTCCTAATGAAATAAATGAAAATAGGTGTATATAATATATTATTTTTGTGATCGCCCTTGTAGCACACACCCTCAACCTAATTTTCAAAGTTTCATTTTGGTGAACCTAACAATCTTGCACTATAAACTTTCTAAATTTGGAGTCCATTCAAAACCCTAGATCTACGATTTTCATTACTTTGTATTGCATTACATTTGATTTGCATCTCATTTGGGGTTTAGCTTTCCATTTTGCATTCTTTAAAATTTAAAACTTCAAAAGTTTCATTAATTTTGCATAACATTGTGTGATCAATCACTTAAATAAAAAAATTCAATAAAAATTGTATCTCAAATTAGGTCTTTATTCTTGTCATTTAACATCATTTTACACTTGCATTTAGATCTGATTTGCCAAAAATCTAAAACTCTAACTACCTCTTTGCAACTAGAATCTAAAAACATAAACATTAACTCAAAAATCTATAATTTAATTTTTCAAAACATTGACACAAGACCCATTCACCCATGGGTGAATGAGTCCCTGATCAGGATTTTTTTTGAATTTGTGGGCACTAAAAACCCTTTGTATGGATTTTTTAATTTCTATATTCAAGTCTCTATTTTAGTTTCTAAACATTTATATTTTCTATAATAATTTACAATAAGGTTAACTGATCAATTCAAGTGCATTTCAAATATAAAAAAAATGGACTTAGAAAAAAATCATTTTCAAATTTTTGCATAGTATAATAAAAAAAATATCTTATTTAAAATCTAGAAATTGCTATCTATTTGCATTGCACTTCCTATTATCGATTGTTCTTTTCCTATTCTCCATTTTGGGTGCACCTTAGGTTTGGTAAAAAAATTATGAAATTTACAACTTGGTGTCCTATTGCCAATACTGTTGTGAGACATAGTTTGAGACTCATGTGATCCTGCAATACATCACTCACCATGAATATTGGTTTTTCCAACTTTTCACTCATAGTTTTGACACTAGTCAACCCATCATGGACCATACCCTTGAAAATCCATTTCCTATGACATCCTTACCAAAAACTAATGTAACTAATGTTGAATCAATGGTTGCTAATGTCCCTTAAGAGAACCTAAGAAAAATGGATGAAGAATTAGACAAATTGCAAAAAATTGTGATTTTCTTGTCATAGATAACATGAATAAAATGCTTAAATATGAACAAGGAATATAAATTTTGTGTAGAATCACTTACATCATCGATTATCACATGAAAAAGTATCCTATAAACCCTATAGTCAATATCACTAGAGTTCAACCTCGTAAGGGCCTAACCAATATGTCCCTTAAAATTGCTTTCTCACCAAATGACATACTTAAACATGCACCCGATGGTCCTCTTTACATTGATAGAAGAATTAATGAAAATCCTAGTAATGGGATATTAATTGATCCCGTCTATATAGAGAATGTCATCATTGAAGAATTATTTTTTGTGCATGAACTTTATCAAGATACTTATGAACAACCGAAAGCATGGATCAAAACACATAATGGTTTTTCTTTCCTTACGATAGGTTTGATAAATCTTCCTCTACAAGTTTGACCGAAAAGATTGAATGTTTCATTCTCCATAATCCTAACATTGGACCAATTTCATGTGAATTTAGGCTACCCATGGCTTCACTCCATGAATTTTGTCCCATCGATAGTGTATAAATGCTTAAAGTTTCCATTTTCCAAAGAAACCTTTACTATGCATCATAGTGGCTTTAATCCTGTATCTTCCCATGGTAATTTCTCATTGGATTTATTTTGGACCAAACCTATGGAACGTATTAGGCCTTGTGAGGAATTCCTTTTCTAATGTTTTCAAAATTTTAAGGAAAAGAACATAACAAAATTATCCCTTAGCAATATGCCTCAACCCATGATTGAGCCTCCCATCATTCATGAGACCATGATTGAACCCAAAGACCTTCCAAGTAACCAAGACCAAAACATAGAAAATCCTCCATCTATTTCCTATAAGAGACCACAATATAACCAAATAAGTCCCATTGTCCCTCCTAAAATCAAACAAGTTTGAAAATTTAAAGAGAAAGTGGTTGAACAACCTCCCATGGTTCCTTTTGTTCCTCCCTTATAAGAAGAAAATAAACCTATGGTTGATAAACCTGCTCCTACATAGTCACAACTCAAAAAATGAATAAAAAGAAATAAAAATGATAGAGAGCATAAGAATAGATGTGCTATTTCTCATTTGATACAAGAAAAACATGAATCAACAACTCAAAATAAAACAATATCTCAAGTAATGCATGATGATTCTCCACCTTGGCTGCAACAAGACAATCCTAAATCTTGACCACAATAAGAAAAAAAACCTTTCATGGATATTATCATTAAGCCTTTTGTTGTGATGAAATTGGATGATGAAGAAGAGACTGCTAAAATTGATGAGGAAGTGCATAATGAGCTGAATTTATTGTTTTCCTCTTTCATGAGCTTCAATGATAACAACTGTGATGATCCTCCTAAAAAGAGTGACTCACCACATGTTGAACATGGTGATGTTCCTAGTACAACACTTTCCATTGTCCCTTTGGCTAGTTATCTACCTTCTGCACATGATGAACAAGACTAGGATGTTAGAAACCAAGATCAGACATGCAAACCAAAAAACCTTCCACATAAGAGAAAATCAGAAAAAGGCAAGAGCTTTGCATGAAGATGTGCAAAATATTATTATTGAGGAATTAAGAAATTACAAGAGATGATTTTATTTATAAAATAAATGTATGCAACCCTAATGTTGACCTTAAAACAACTCAACAAAATAAAGCTTACATATTAATTAAGTAATCTAATTATTACCTAAGCAAAACCTAAGTAAACTTAATAAAGTGTAATTAGATAATTAATTACACCAACATAGGATGCATATGACTTGCTATAAGTTGACTTGCATGTGCCTTACTATTATTTTTTTAGTCTTCTTTTCATTTTATTTTTGTGTGATTGCATCTGCATAATGTGATCCCCCATATCATTCTATTTGACATGTCTTTATGTTCATTACTCTATTTGTACCTACATTATCTATATGCCATACACTCTTTATCTTCTCTTTTATCTTGTGTTTTCCTTTTGGGGATGATGCAAGGTGTCCAGACATTTAAGTCTCTTCCACATTGACCCAAAATATTTTCTTGGTTTTTGCTCTCTATGTGTCATTCTTCCAGTTCTAGGAGTATCTAGGGAATGATGACATTTTTTGAGCTCTATAATAGCAGTATAGGAAAGACATACACCGACTGCAAATCTATGGATCCCTTATGTGTTATTTTGGGATTTCATTTAGGGGAAATCCCTTTTCATGATGTAGCTTCATTTGGAAACATATGCTTGAAAAATGGATTTCCAAATAAGATCTTGTTGGAAATTTGGTTGTTATTGATGTCAAAAGAGGATATCCTATAAGGGAGATTGTTGGCATATTACTATCATTGATGTCAGAATAGGATCAGAGGTGAGATGGAACTAATCCAATAAAAGAGGCTATTGGCATGGATGTCAAAAGGTGTCATTGATGTTTGAAGATATATAAGGTATTATGTTGATCTGGTTTTGGATGATGTGGTGCACATTACATAAATTGCTCAGAATACTGCAAAAGTGTCGTGGAATGTTGGCATGATGTTACAAAGGGTTGTTCCAAATGAAAAAGGTGAACACAAAGTACAATTTTGATATGGGTTTTTTGAGAGCATTCCAAAGATGTGATTTGCAGGATCAAAAGGTGTTAAATGTGTTCTGGAATCAATTATCTATGCTCTCAATCTGAACTAGGGTTTTACAAATAAACCTTAAGTGTTGTAGTCATGGCAATTGACAAAGCTTATAAATTCATGTTCACTATGTATTGGTGGTTGCAAGTATCATAAGTTATAACTTATTCCTTTGAACTCATTCAGTGACCAAAAACTTTACCTAGCTTCCCAATTGTTGGTGTCTACATGCCCATGATGAAGATATGACTGTGCATATTCAAAGGTTGGAGATCAATGGTGTTTGCTAGCTCACAGAGAATGTGGTGAAATAACCTATATCAAGGAGACTACACCATATTAGTAGGAGCTAATTTAAAGTCCCCCAATAAAACAATTTTCATTAAAAAACATAAATCATCATCGAAGAAAATACAACATATTAGGAGGAGATGCTTTAGAGTCCCTCCGATGTAACAACAAATAGAAATGGCATACAATTAACTTAATGAATTCATTGGGGAGAAAGATAAATATAGGCGTAAAATTATTTTGGTCCCTTTGACATGACAAGGCACATCCCCACCTTATTGATATGACAACAATATTTAGAAGGCATTGAAATGCAAAGAGAGATGGAAAAGGATGATTTCTCAATATAATAATTCACATCTTTGTTGTGAGTTGTGCAGTGATGATGTGGAAAATAAATGGTGACAACCCATAATCTCGCTAAGATTTTGTGGGTCCATGTCCTTTGCAGTGGTATAGCAGGGGATGATGCATATTTGAAGGCAAAGATATAACATTGATCATTATGCCTATTCACATCGTGAGATAGAATATTGAAGACTCATGTGTTGTAGTGATGCATGATGGATAAGATCAACGACACATATTCAATTTTGGTTGATCCAATGGTGGTGTTTTAAAGATTTCAAGATGAATTGAGAGGTGATGGATCACAACACTAATATAAGATATCAATGAACTAGATTTGATTATGAAGATCTCTAATGGCTAAGTACATGTGAATAAGGGTTTTGACTAGTAATCGGCATAAAGGAAAAAAATAATTGTTCCAACTGCATCGACGACCAATATGAATGAGGATTTGATTTGTAGGCTAGTGGCACAAATCGCCATGTCAAGAGAGATCAAAATTAGGTTGAATAAAAAAAGAATGGCATTTAATACATATTTATTATAGGGTTTCTATCCTTAGAAAATTCTTTGTATTAGAATTTAATGAGTGTGAGGCTCGATGCAAAGGTTGAGTAGTGAAGAATATTTCTAGTAAATTTCCTAATAGAAGTTTCTGGATGAGTTGGATGGTGGTGAGTAACTTGAGGTATTGATTGTAGATTGGTAGAGTTGATAAAAAAGGAGAGAAAACCAAGTAGTTATCTAAGTGTTGTGTCTATAGAAGTAGAGTGTGTAGAGAGAGTGTAGCACAATAGACAAAGAATACACATGCTGAGATAGAGTGAAACCCAAAAAAAGGTAGAACATCATTCATGGTTTACATTCAATGTGAAACAAGGTAAAACAAAGAATGTTCTAAGTACAAAACAAAAAAATGGGAGAGTGTAGAATAGAGTAGATAGAGAGGTGCAGATCTAAGCGGATGTGTTGTTGAGATTGCATCATCAACAATACAAGAATTTTTTCATAGTTGCAAAATAAATATTGAGTAGTTATAGATTAGACTTGTAACAAATAATTGGATTCATTTGAATAATATGTATTTGTCATTGTAAATATGATTGGTTGGCACCATCAGATAATTGAGTTGGTTCTTAGTGTAGGGGATCAGTGTCTCCTTAGAGTTGGTGCTCCTAAATCATGCCATTGGTTTCTCCTTAGGGTTGGTTCCCTTAAACATTATAAATATAAGATTTCTTTGTGATGCTAGATTTGAGTAGTAGTCTCAAGCAGCCTTTGCCGCTGTGGTTTTCCCATTTTGGGTTTTCCATGTATATTTGGTGTTATGTTGTGTTATGTGTGTGTATGTTTATGGTTTTAATCTGCACATTAAGGGTTTAAGGAATTAATATGCACAAAGTATTTAGAGCTAAAAGGAATTAATTTTAGGTGATCTACTGATTCATCCCCTCTCTTAGTAGATTGCCATGTTCCAAAAATTGGTATAAGAGCTAGGTTCCCTACGAGAAGCTTAATTAGCTCGGGTAGATCTTGGTAAAGTGAACACAAAATGGTTAGTCGGGAAGGTTCATTTGCAAAAGAAATACCCCTCTTTGATGGATCAAACTATATGGTTTGTAGCATTAAAATTAAGGAATATTTAGAATCATTAGGGTCCGATGTTTGGTTTATAGTTGAAAAGGGATATACCACTACTGCTACTCCTTCCACTAATACTTTTGGAAAGAAGGTTATGAGGACAATGTTAAAGAAAAGTTTGCAATTCTAAGTGGGTTGTCAAGATCCATGATTGTCAAATTTTTGCACTGTCAAATAGTACATGATGTTTGGAATAAGTTAAAGATTATGTATGAAGGTGAAGACAATAAGATGCAGATCAAGATTAAGATTTCTAGAGGTGAGTCTAAAATTCTAAAGCTAAATGAAGATGAGAAGAATGCAGATACATCCATGAGAGAAATTGCAACTAAAAGGGAGACGATAGATGCATCACCTTTCGGATCTCAAGAGAATAATGAGGATCAAGTTGATTGCATTAGAAGACTGAGAAGAGGCTTTTGAAAATATAGAGCTAAGCTACCCCTTAAAGGTTTCACATTTGGTAGAATAGGTCTTTTTGCTGCTAAATGCCCTCATTGTGAAAGGGACAAGTCTAAGAAAGAAGAGGATAGTAAAAATAATAAGAAGAATCCACACACAAGAAAGGAATATGGCTCATCTGATGTTAGTGGTAACTTAGATGATGAACATGAAAGTGCCTATGATATTGAGGGAAAAGAATGCGCGTTCATGGATTTTGGAACAACCTCTGATGAAGAAGTTGAAAAGTATGATAAAGAAGAAGAATTTGAAACCTCTAGTGAAGAAGGAGAGGTTGAATTTGAAGGTAAACTCATCTATTCTCTAGATGAGATTGATGATCTTAGAGTTGAGATTGAGGAGTTGAAAAAGGAAAACAAGCAACAAAAGAAACTTGCACAAGAAGAGTTGGAAAAACTAAGCAAGGAACTTGAAGAATCTACCGAGAATGTGGTATAATTGAAGTTACAACTAGAGGAAGCCAAGAGAGTAGAAGATGTGATTAAATTCGAGCTACAATATGAGGCTAAGATATGTATGAAGCTTGAGGAAGAAATTGTTTCTCTAAGAAAATATTGAAGAAAGGAAAAGGAGAAAATAGAGAAAGGACTGAAGCTAAAAGGTGGCTCAAATTTTTTAGATGAGCTATTAATCAAACATAAGCCATCAAACAAAGAAAAATCCAAACTAGGGCTTGAGAAAGGTAAGAATACCTTCTTGTACAATTTTCTAAAGTTGTATGAAAGATTTAGGGAAGGAGAAAATTATGGTTTTGTTGATGAAAGAGATTACAAAGGGGGTATATCCAAAGAGAAACCTACAGAGGCAGAGAAAACTAATGAAGTTAAGAATCCTATAGCAGACAACAAGGATAATCAATCGATCCCCAATCAACAGAGAAGAAGGAAGAAAATAAGGACACATGAGGAAGGAGATGTAGGGAAGACCACCTCATTCAGCACAAAAGGCTATGACCTGCTATTTCTCACACTTTTATGGATACTACTATACTTGTAATCAATTCAGTCATAAAGTTAAAGAGTGTGGATTCATGCCTAAGAGGAGTACAAACTTTGTTAGCAAGAATCCATTTTCTCCTATAGTGAACATGAATGTAGTGTGCTATAATTGTAATTACTTTGGTGACATAGCTAATAATTGTAGATTAAATTGTGTAAGACCAATAACACATTATGAAAGAAAGAATACGTCACCTAGAGTGAACAATGATTCACATGTTGGTGAGAAGAAAACGGAGAAGATAAAAAGGAAGCCCAAGATGGTTTGGAGAGTGAAAGGTCAGCAGGTAACACTCAATGTGTAACACCCTGCCACGCAACCCTAGAGGAAGTTGCAAACAACTACTTAAATAGGCTAATTTGTTTTTTTAAATTTCATTTTCTAAAACTTGCAAATTTCTTGAAATCCATGCCTCACACAGGGGCATAAAAAATATATTTTAACAGCATAACTTTCCCCTAAAATAAAATATTTAACAATATATATATATATATATATATATATATATATAACTATATATGTATATATACATATATATGAATTTAACAAAAACCCCATTCAAATTGATAAATAAATAGAACAAAACATTTATTTTCAGTTAAGAACATTTTTTTGTTTTTTTTTGTTTTTAGAAATCTAACTTTCAATACAAGTTCAAGTTTTGAAAACAAGATTCAAAATGGGTTTTCTTTGCAACCCAAACTGAGGATTAAAATGTTTCAAACAACACAATGAAACCATGGAATTCCCAAAGTGAACACTAAATTAAACAAGAAGAAAACCTGGATTGAAATTTGAAGGTTGACTATGGTGCTCTGAGTTCCTCCTCAGATTCCAACTCCTTCAATAGATTCCCTCTTTAGAATTGCAATTTTCATAGCTTCAATCCAAAACCCACCAAAATGCACAAATCCTCCTCTCCTCTATTTCCAATTTTTAAAACTTCATCCCCCAAAATTGTGAAGAAAATTTCAATAATAAGGAAATTCCAAAAATATCTCCAAAATATCAGTGCAACCACCCTCATAAATTTCAGAAAACAGAAATAGAAAATATCTCTAATTTCAATTTTTGAATTCAAATTGTCTAAAAGGAAATTTAAAACATTTTCTTTTAATTTTCAATTTCAACCAATATAACAATAACTTCAAAAACAATAACTTAACTTATTTCAACATCATAAATTTAATTAATTAATAAAATAGATTTAATCAACAATTAAATTACTAATTAATTAAATCAAATTAATAATAAAATAAATTACCATACTAACATAATTCCATATCAAATTAATCAACAACTTATATGCATAAAACCATTCAATTACCCTTTCAACTTGCAATTAAATAAATGAAGAGAGGGAAAAATATTCTAAGCAACACAACTTGACTAACACTTGACAACACACTAGGACTAGGGTGACGACTTGGCATGAAAAACCTAGCTACTATCTCCCAATCGAATATCATTGAGCATTGAACATGCTCCAACCTGTGAAACTAGGTGGAGTCGATGTCTTGTACCTGTCAACCTGAAAATCAAGTAAACAACAACATATAATATAAAAAACATAAAATACACACCGTGAAGAGGAAATCACGAAATAGCAGGGTGCTCACAAGTGAGTGATGCGATACCGTCCTCTTCACCAATATAGTATTACTAACTGACAAATCTAGCATAATAATTTAATCCAAAGCATAATACATCGTTAATTCGAATATCCACTTATGCTAATTCAAAACATGCCATAATGATAACATCTGAATACAGTATCATCACATAAAAATACATCACCAAATCATGATAGATATAGAGATTAAACAGTAACTGAGTACCATAGTCAAGGTACTAACTGAAAACAAGACATAACAAAAAAAAACACTATTCGATCAAAAGAGAAAATTGGAGGGGTATTACACAATGAGGCTACTTTTGCCTCACATCACTAATATGTAGTGATGGAGCATGAGTCCAGGGGGAGATTTATTAGTATCTTATTGATCCCTAGAAATGAAAAGAAAGATAAAGTTAGGTAAAATAATTTTTACAAATTTCTAATGACTTGATGGTTGCAGATTTATGGTTACATTATTTCTCCTTGTATGGCTTGTCAAAAGGAAATAATAGATGTGGTTAGGAGAAGGTAGCCATTCAATTGATCTGCTAAGAAAATAAAAATGTACAAATGTTATTTCTCTGCAATAAGAAGAGATATCTCCTAGGGGGAGTTGTTCTATTATAATTGGTAATAGAATTATTCCAATTTGTCTCAGACCATTGTCCATTGGTACAAAGGAACTCAGTTGATATAGAGCTTGATGTGAAGCAAATGCTCAAGTATGTAGGAAGTAAAATGGAGCAAGGTTTAAGGGGAAGCTACTATTGGTATCAAATTAGTTTCTTACTTGGTATAGTGTAGTTCAGATAGTTAATTAGTACAAAGCATAAAGGGAAAACATATGCAATTGGCATAAGACCTTATTGGTTCAAAGCATGAAATGACACTTCAACTAGCATTAGATGGTGTTAATTGGTATATAGTGGTTGGAGAATTTAGTTTTTCTATTGTGGTCAAAGAAGGAGAGAAAAAATTGGTATCTATTGGTATCTATCAAAGGTGGAGAAAAAGTTCCTTTTTCCATTGTTTAGGAGAAGTAGAGGATGCAAAATTATGGTGATTTGAGAAAAGATGTTCAGGAGTGTGACCCTTTTTCATTGATATCAAAGGGGGAGAAAGGTGAGGAAACACTCAAAGTAGCAGCATGGGAGAAAAGTATGAAAATACTCACAAGGGTGAGAAAAGGAGAGAGACCATTAGCTCAGATATTATCCACAATTGGTATCAAACCATTTGCTATAGGTTGAGGATTTAGTTTTTCCATCAATGACAAAGGGTGAGATTGTTGGAAATTTGGTTATCATTGATGTTAAAAGAGGATATTTTGAAGGGATATTGTTGGTATATTGTTTCCATTGATGTCAAAAGAGGATCAAAGGTGAGGTGGAACTAATCCGGTAAAGGAGGTTGTTGGCATTGATGTCAAAAGGTGTCATTGATGTCATAGGAGAGATAAGGTATGATATGGATTTAGTTCTAGAAGATGTGGTGCAATTTGTATAAGTTGCTTAGAATATTGCAAAAGTGTCATGGAATGTTGACATGATGTTGCAGAGGGTTCTTCCAGATGACAGAGGTGAAAATAGAGTGCAGTTTCGATATGGATTTTTTGAGAACATTCCAGAGATGTACTTTGCAGAATTAGAAGATGTCAAATGTGTTCTGGAATCAATTATTTGTGCTCTCGGTCTAAAATAGGGTTTTTCAAATAAACCTTAAGTACTGCAGTCATGGTGATTGAACAAAGCTTATAATTTCATGTTGACTATGTATCAATGTTTGCAGGTAGCATAATTTATAACTTATGCCTTTGAACTCATTCAGTGACTGACCCCTTTACCTAGCTTCTTGGTTGTTGGTGTCTGCATGCCCGTGATGAAGATCTAATGATGCACATTCAAAGTTTTGAGATCAACGATGCACACCAGCCCACAAAGAATATGGTGAAATAAATTATATCGAGGAGACTACACCATATCAGTAGGAGTTACTTTAAAGTCCCTCTGATAAAAAAAATTGCATACAAAAACATAAATCATCATAAAAAAAACTACAACATATTGGGAGGAGATGCTTTAGAGTCTCTTTAATGTAACAAAAAATAGAAAGGGTGTACAATAAACTTAAGGGATCCATCAGGGAGAAAGATACATATCAGCAGAAGATAATGTTGGTCCCTTTGACACGCCGAAGGAATCTCCCCGCCTTATTGATATGACAACAATATTTAGAAGGCGCTCACATGTGAAGATAGAGGGTGAAGGATGATTGCTCGATATAAAAATTCACATCTTTGTTGTGAATTGTGTGGTGATGATGTGGATGATAAATTATGACAACCTACCAGCCAGCTAAGATTTTGTGTGCTAGTGTCCTTCATAGTAGTATAGTGGGGGACAATGCAAATTCAAAGGAAAAGATCTAATTGTGATCGCTATTCCTATTCACATTATGAGAAATACATTGAAGACTCATGTGTTTTAATGATGTGCAATGGATAAGATCAACAATGAATTTTCATTGTTTGTTGATCTGAGAGTGGTGTTTTAAAGATGTCAAGATTAAATGAGAGGCAATGGATCGTGGCATGAAGATAAGAGATTGATGACCCAAATTTGAATGTGAAGATCTCAAATGGTTAAGTCCATGTGAATAAGGGCCTCGAATAGTAACCGACATAGAGGATAAATTTGATTGGTTCAACTACACCAATGACCAATATGAATGAGGATTTGATTTGTAGGTCGATGAAATGGATCACCATGTGAAGAGAGATCAAAATTAGATAAAATAAATAGAGAATTACATTTAATGCATATCTAATTCTAGGGTTGCTATCCTTAAAAAATTATTTGTATCAAAATTTAATGAGTGTTAGGATTGATGCAAAGGTTGAGTAATGAAGAATATTAATGGTAAACCCTAATAGAAGTTTCTAAATGAGTTGGAAAGTGGTGCATAGATCGAGGTATTGATTGTAGATTGGTAGGGTTCAACAAAAAGGAGAGAAAATTACATAATTTTTTTAAGTGTTGTGTCTGTAGGAGTAGTGTGTGTAGAGAGAGTGTAGTGCAGTGGATAGAGAATGCACATGTTGAGATAGAGTGAAACCCAAAAAAAATAGATCATTCAATGTTTATATTCAAGGTACAACAAGGTAGAAAAGAGAATCTTTGAAGTACATAATAGAAAAATGGGAGAGTTCAAAATAGAGTAGATAGAGAGGTACAAAGCTAAGGGGATGTATTTTTTTGATTGCAACAACAATAACAGAGAGAAATTCTGCATAGTTGTAGAACAAAGATTGATCAGTTACAAATCAAACTTGTAACAAAGAACTAGATTCATTTGAATCATTTGTATTTGTCATTATAAATTTGATTGGTTGGTGCCATTAGATAATTGAGTTGGTGCTCAGTGCAATGGATTGGTGTCTCCTTGGAGTTGGTTCTCCTAAATCAGGGAGTTGGTGCTCCTAAATCAGGGGATTGGTGTCTCCCTAGGGTTGGTGTCATTAAACATTATAAATGGAATATTTCTTTGTGATGTTAGATTTGAGTAGTAGTATCAAGCAACCTTTTTCACCATTGTTTAATCATCTTGGGTTTTCCACGTATATTTGGTGTTATGTGATGTTATGTGTGTGTATGTTTATGGTTCTGCATAATAGGTTTTAATCTACACATTAAGGGATTAAGGAATTAATTTTCACAAAGTATTTAGAGCTAAAAGGAATTAATTTAAAGTGATATACTAATTCACCCCCCTCTCTATAAATTGTTGTGTTCCAAAAATTTGTATCAGAGCTAGGTTCCCTAGGAGAAGCTTAATCATCTTAGGTAGATATTGGTAAAGTGAACACAAAATGATCATTCGAGAAGGTTCATCTGTAAAATAAAGACCTCTCTTTGATGGATCAAACTATATGGTTTGGAGCATTAAAATGAAGGAATATTTAGAATTATTAGGGTTTCATGTGTGGTTGATAGTTGAAAATGGATATAAAGTTCCTGCTACTCCTTCCACTAACACTATTGGAAAGAAGGCTTATGAAAATGATGCTAAAGCGTAGTTTGTAATTCTAAGTGGGTTGTTAAGATCTATGGTTGTAAAAGTTATGAATTATCAAATAACACATGATTTTTGGAATAAGTTAAATATGATGTATGAAGGTGAAGACTGTAAGATGCAGTTCAATATTCAGACATATAGAGGTGAGTCTAAAAGTTTGGAGCTGAATGAAGATGAGAATATTGTAGATACATCCATGAGAGAAAGTGCAACTAGAAGGGAGATAGTAGACACATCTACTTTTAGATTCAAGGAGACTAATGAGGAGAAAGCTGATTACATTAGAAGACTGAGAAGAGGATCTAGGAAATATAGAGGTAAGCTACCCCTTAAAGGTTTCAAATTTGGTAGAATAAGTCTTTTTGCTACTAAATTCCCTCATAGTGAAAGGGATAATTGTAAGAAAGAAGAGGAAAATAAAAAGAATAAGAATAAGAATTTTCACACAATAAAATAATATGGGTTATTTGTTGTTAGTGGCAACTCAGATGATGAACATGAAAAATCCTATGAGATTGAGAGAAATGAATCCATGTTCATGGATTTTGAAACAACCTCTGATGAAGAAGTTGGAAAGTCTGATAAATAAGAACAAGTTGAAACCTTCAGTGAAGAAGAAGGAGATGTTGATTTTGAAGGTAAACTCATCTATGCAATAGATGAGATTGATGATCTCAAAGTTGAGATTGAGGAGTTGAAAAAGGAAAAAATTAGCAAAAAGAAACTTGCACAAAAAGAGTTAGACAAACTAAGCAAGGATCTTGAAGAATCTACCAAGAATGTGGTAGATTTGAATTTACAATTGGAGGGATCCAAGAGAGAAGAAGATGTGATTAAATCCAAGATGCAATCTAAGGCTAGCAAATGTATGAAGCTTGAGGAAGAAATTTTTTCTCTAAGAGAAGATTTATTAAAGTTGAATGAGAAAATAGAGAAAGGACTCATGCTGAAAGGTGGCTTAGAATTTTTAGATGAGATATTAAGGAAAAAAAATCCATCAAGTAAAAACAAATCCATACTAGGGTTTGGGAAAGGTAAGAATACCTTCTTGAATTTTTTTGCAAAGTTGTATGAAAGATTCAGGGTAGGAGAAAAGTCTAGTTTTATTGATGAAATAGATTTTAAAGGGGGTATATCCAAAGAGAAACCTACAATGGTAGAGAAAAATAATGAAGATAAGAAGCCTATTACAGACACGAAGGATAGCCAATCAGTCCCCAATTAATAGAGAAGAAGGCAGGAGATAAGGAGGATAGATGTTGATGGTTTCACAAGGGTGAAAGACATAAGGAAGCAAATGCAGGGAAGACCATCTCATTCAACAAAAAAGGCTATGACCAGGTATTCCTCACATTTTTATGGATACTCCTATACTTGCAATCAATTTGGTCATAAAGCTAGAAAGTGTAGAGTCATGCCTAAGAGGAGTACAAACTTTGTTAGCAAGAATCTATTTCCTCCTATAGTGAACATGAATGTAATATGCTATAATTGTAATAAATTTGGTCACATAGCTATGAATTTTAGATTAAATTGTGTAAGTCCAAAAACACATTATGAAAGAAAGAACACGTCCCCTAGAGTGAACAATGATTCACATGTTGTTGAGAAGAAAGTTGACAAGACAAAAAAGAAGCCCAAGAAGGTCTTGAAGTGAAAGGTCAATAGGAAAAACTCAATGAGGCTACTTTTGTCTCACATCACTAATTTTTAGTGATGGAGCATGAGTCTAGGTGGAGCTTCATTAGTATCCTATTCATCCCTAGAAATGAAAAGATAGATAAAGTCAGGTAAAATAAGTTTTACAGATTTCTACTGACTTGATGGTTGCAGATTTATGGTTACATTCTTTATCCTTTTATGCCTTGTCAAAATGAAAGACTATATGTAGTTGGGAGAAGGTAGTAATGAAAGTTCTCTTCTAAGAAAATAAAAAATGTACAAATTATTTTTGGCTACAAGAAGAAGAGATATGTCCGAGGGGGATTTGTTTTGTTATAATTGGTTATAGAATTATTCCAATTGGTCTCAGACAATTGTCCATTGGTATAGAGAAAATCAATTGATACATAGCTTGATGTGAAGAAAATGCTCAAGTATGCAAGAAGTAAAATGGAGAAATTTCTAAGAGGGAGCTTTTATTGGTATAAAATTGGTTTCTTACTTGGTATAGTGCAGTTCAGATAGTTAATTGGTATATAACATAAAGGTAAAAAATCTGCAATTGGTATCAAACCTGATTGGTTCATAGTATGAAATGACACTTTAATTGGCATCAAACAATGTTAATTTCTATAGAGAGGTTGGAGCATTTGGTTTTTCCATTGTAGTCAAAGAAGGAGATCAAAAATTAGTATCAGTTGGTATCTATCAAATGGGGAGAAAAAGTCCCTTTGGCCATTGCTAAGGAGAAGTAGAGGCTGCAGAAGCATGGTGACCTAAAAAAGATGTTCAGGAGTGTGACACTTTTCCATTGATGTCAAAGGGAGGAGAGAGGTGATCAAATGCTCAAAGTATCAACATGGGAGAAAAGTATGCAAATTATCATAAGGGTGAGAAAAGGAGAGATACTATTAGCTTAGATGTTATCCACAACTGGTATCAGACCAATGGCTACAGGTTAAGAATTTAGTTTTTCCATCAACGACAAAGGGGGAGATTGTTTGAAATTTGGTTTTCATTGATGCCAAAAGAGGATATTTTTTAAGGGAGATTGTTGGCATATTATTGTGATTGATATCAAAAGAGGATCAAAGGTGAGATGGAATTGATTCGATAAAAGAGGTTGTTGGCATTAATGTTAAAAGGTATGATTTATGTCCGAGGAGAGATAAGGTATGATGTGGATCTAGTTTTGGAAGATGTGGTGCAAGTTGCATAAGTTTCTTAGAATACTACTAAAGTGTCATGGAATGTTGATATTATGTTGCAGAGGGTTCTTCCGAATGATAGAGGTGAAAATAGAATGCAATTTCAATATGGGATTTTCGAGAGAATTCTAGAGATGTGCATTGTAGGATCAGAAGGTGTGAAATGTGTTTTGGAATCAATTAATTGTGCTCTCAGTCTGAACTAGGGTTTTACAAATAAACCTTAAGTGTTGCAATCATGGAAATTGAACAAAGCTTATAATTTCACGTTGACAATGTATTGGTAGTTGTAGGTAGCATTCAAGTAATAACTTTTTCCTTTCAACTCATTCGGTGATTGTCCCCTTTACCTAGCTTTCTTTTTGTTGGTGTCTGCATGTCCACGATGAAGATTTGATGATGCACATTCAAATTTGGAAGATGAACAGTGCTTGCCACCCCCTAGAGAATGTGGTGAAATAACCTATATAAAGAAGACTACACCATATCGGTAGGAGTTACTTTAAATTACCTTCGATAAAAAAAATTTGCATAAAAAAATATAAATCATCGTCAAAGAAACTACAACATATCATGAGGAGATGCTTTAGATCCCCTTCAATGTAACAAAAACTAGAAAGGGCATACAATTAACTTAAGGAATTCATTGGGGAGAAAGATAAATATTGGCAGAACAAAATGTTAGTCCCTTTGACACAATGAAGGCACCTCTCTGCCTTATTGATATTGTACATATCTAAAAATGGTCACAGTTAGTCAAACCTGTTAATTAATTAAATATGAATTATTTAATTAATCTTCTAAAGTCATCTACATATAAATAAATTTAATTATTTATTTATATCATTCACTTTTCTAATTCTTCTAGCTTAATTAAATAAATAAGTTTATTTAATTATTACCATCTTCTTCTTAATTAAATTAAATAAATTCCATAATATATTTTTATTAGCTATCATATTATTCTAAGTTTGATTTTTTAAATCCAAATAATGGAATATTTTTCTAATTCATTTTCATATCACATAATTAAATATTTGCAAATATTTAATTACCCACCTTTTTCACCTTTCACATAATTAAATATTAATTATTTAACTATGGAAGCTTCTAACCAAGTCACGTGTAATTAAATAAATTTATTTATTTAATTAGGAATTATCCTCAACTTTCAACTAATTTTCATAAATGAAAAGAAAAATGGCATATTTGTCTCCATTTTTGAATGAGGATGGTTTTGTGGGTTGAAAACATTTCTCCATTATTCTCTCAACCTTCCATCTTTCTCTCAACTTTTCAATCTCTCACCATTCATTTTGACAAGTTTAAACTCAACCGTTGATCTTGGCCAACTATATTCTTGCCTCCAACAATCTCTAAATACAAACCCTCTTGTGAGTTGAAAGGATCCTAGATTTTGTGAATTTAGTACAGTTACTATAGTTGCATTTGAATCAGCATCTTAGCATAATCATTTCAAGTTCATAGCATTTTATTTTTAACTTCATAGTTTCAATCACTTAGCAATAAAGATGCATGTTGCATAATCTCATTCTCCTAAGTTGTCATTCCAACAAGCTACTGCTTACACCAATTGAGAGCCAGTAACTTGCATTGAATCCTTGGAAATCGAGGACAATGGAACACATTTGAAGGAGCTGATGTTATTTAGAGTTTGTTTTATCTTTTTAATTAGTGTCCTTTGATTTAATGTTTCATTGGTGTGTTAGTTTATCTTATTAATTAGTCCACATATTCTCACACACATTTTTGGTGCCCACCATGGGGCTTTGCCCCATTTTTAATCTTTTTATTACATATTTTTTGATAGGTGACGGACTGGAGCTTTGGTTTAGTGCATACGAGCTGCAGATTAGCACATAGAGGCTCTGTTTTGGTGCATACGACAACTATTTTAGCGCATTTGCCGACTGTTTTAGCGCATTTAATAGTTCTTTTAGCACATTTACTGATTGTTTTAGCGCATCCCTACTTGTTTCTTTAGCACATTTATCGACTGTTTTAGCGCATATAGGGGGTGTAAAAAATAAATCCTAATTCCGACGCCATCCACGGATAGAGATTTTTCAATTTAGTTTTAAAGTAAAATGAAGCAATGCTAGGCTAGTCACTTAAATCTAGAATTAACCAATCCTAGGATAGTCACCAAGCATTATTTTTGCTTGGTTAAAATGAATCCAATGTTTGTTGTGAAGCAACATCTTCACTTATTGTAGAAAATTTTCATTTGGATTTAAAATTGAACCATTTTCTTGTTGTGATTGTGGGGTAATAGGTTTATTCTCTCCCCTTTAATGGGTGACGAAAACACCAGACTTATATTTTTCATTTCTTCCATTTCATGTTTTATTAAATCCTTTAGAAGGCCTGCCGTAGTGGGAAAAAGTACTCACCCTATGGGAACGACCTAAGTGGGAACAACCAAAGCCAAGTTTTCCAACCCACTCTAAACAAAAGTGAATTTTGGGGAAACCCATATTTAACAGAAGTGAGCAGGATAACCATCCCCAAAATCTTTGTTCTAAAGATTGGGAGGTCTCCTGAGGGAGTTTATCTATTGCCACGCCGAATAGATACCTTTATTATGAACCATAGTGTAGAAAGCCAACCGTGTCAATATCCAAACATCATATTAAACATAGTGCAAGGGGAGGAAAGAATCTACCCCCAAGACACTCACCATATAATTTCAATATATTGTTTGCTCAAGGGATCAAGAAATCTACACTTGTGTACACACCTGGAAAAGACAAAAACACGGATGCCCTCTAAGGGGTGACATGGCTGTGTGAGTCGACACAATTTTAAAATGTGGGTTGTGGTTCCTACGATGGAATTTTTGAAAAATAAGAGTGATTTTGTTTGAAGTGCCTATTTTGTTCAATACCCATGAAAATATCAAGAACATACACTCTTTGTTAGATTTTAGGATTTGCAAAACAACTGCTTTCTACTATATGTCATGTTTTTCCAAATTAAAATCATATAAAGATCATCCAAAAACATAAAAATGTCAAAACATGTCTGTCTTAGTGTAGTAATTGGATAGTTTAACGCATCCCTGGTCTGTTTTAGCACATCTGTGCTCTATTTCAGCGCATTCATGCTCTGTTTTAGCGCATATGTGGTCTGTTTTAGTGCATACCTACTCTGTTTTAGCGCATCTATGCTCTATTTTAGTGCATACATGCTCTATTTTAGCGCATCTATGCTCTGTTTTAGTGCATCTATGCTCTGTTTTAGCGCATACATGCTCTATTTTAGTGCATCTATGCTCTGTTTTAGCTCATCTATGCTCTATTTTGGCGCATACATGCTCTATTTTAGCACATCTATGCTTTGTTTTAGCGCATACCTGCAACAGTCCAATGTATAGGTGTGATATTTTAACGCATTTGCTGAAAATTTAAGCGCATCTATATTCTGAGCCTGGGTAATTTTTTGACACCCGAAAATCTGCCATCTCAGTCGAGTCTTTTTCTATGCTCAGGGTTTGGAAGTTTGAAATTTTTTCCAAGAAGTCCCTAGAGAAGAATATTCAAAACCAAAGAAATTTCTCAGTTATAAGAAGTTATTGAAAAAAAGGAAATTTTTGTACCAAAGTCGAAAGGTTTTTCTTGAACACAAAACCTTTATTCATCGATATCACGACTTTGTTAGAGGTTTCATTGATGATTTTGCTTTAGAACCATTATATTCATGAGATTTCTTTCAAAGAAGAGCTCTTTATCAAAGGCATAATCATAGTTAGTGTATTTGTTCCTCTTTCATTCCCCAACCAGTAATTGTGTACTCTAATCGTCCCAATCAATTTCTGCAATAGAGAGCTTAGAAAACATTAGGCATTTGTCAAAATCCTTATTTTTACAAAACTATGATCAAACCTCACAAAGTGCAAAATCATCTTTCTTTTTTATTTTTGGTTTAATTCACTCAAATAGGATTATCATCCTTTCAATCAGGGAATCACAAGCTAAAGATTAGAAATTTCATAGGTCATATCAATAGAATCTTCATTCTATTTTGACTTAGATATCCATGAAAATTGCAATATTTCATTCTTTTGATCAAAGTTAGTGGAAATTTGGAAAAAGCTTATGCCCGTTGTCACAAGATCTCAAAAGAACATAGAAGGAAATGAAAGGGAAATTACATTAAGCAACATGGGTGATAAAAGCAATAATAGTGATAGGGAAGAAAATCCTTTTCATAGATTTCACACTGGAGATAATTCTAATACTAATGAGATAATGAAAGAAAAGCTTCAAGAAGCAAAACAGGACCCTCAATTCCATACTCTCATGGAGATAATTTTGGAAGGAAACAAGGAAATATATTTCCTTTCATTAGCTAATCAAGGAGCTAAGTTACCTATTGAATTCAACATGCAAGGGATTGGAGAAAATCCTGAAGCCCCTCTTAATGATTTTAGTGCTCTTACTCAACAGATAAGAGCCTTGCAAGGGAAAATAAAAGAAATAAAAGGGGGTTCAACAAAGAAGTATGTTTTGGATGATATTTGCCCAGATCCATTTGATAGGAGTCTTCAAATGATTCCTTTTCAAAAACATTGTGAAATCCAAAAGTTTGATAGTTATAATGGGAAAATGGATGCCATTGATCATGTGAGGGATTTATGAAATATGAGCTTAGAATTCGCTCATGAAGATACCTACTTAATGTGATTGTTTCCACAAAGTCTGGGTGGGCAATCCATGGAGTGGCTTTCCAAGATAACTCCCCCCATCAAAACATTTGAGGAGTTAATAAATAATTTCATATCACAATACTCCTATAATATACATCACCAGATAACCATGCTTGACTTGTGTAAGGGGAAACAAAAGATTGGGGAATCCTTTACCACTTTTTTACAAAGTTGGAGAAGGTTTTTTTCTAGATATTCCCATCCTATTCTTGAAAAGGAAAAGATGGAGATATTTATTGATAGCCTGAATCAAGAGATGAGTTATAGACTCAACCTTCATTGTTCTCAATCATTTAAAAAATTGATTGAGAATGCAATTACCATTGAGGGATCCTTGGTTAAGTGTAGAGTTTTAAAGCTTGATAAAGAAAGTCCAAGTTCATACAACAACAACAACAACAAAAAACAATAGCAACAACAATGACAAGTCACAATTTTGGACTCGAAATAAAAATTTTGTGAATGATGGGGTAGTAGATTCTAACAACATGAATATAAAGCTTATCATTCTCAATGTATCAGGGGTTCAATGTAGCAATAATGCTGGAAATTTAAGTAACCAAGGCAATAATTCCAATCAAGGAAATGTGACCAACAATTGTGGTTATAATCTTGGCAATAATCAAAATTCAAATATGCAAAGATCTCAATTTTTCTCAAATCGACGGAGTTTTACTCCCTTGGGCCAATCTTTAGAATCCATTCTTAAAGAATTGTTGAATCAAAATGATATTACATTGCCACCACAAAGAGATTATGAGCCTCGAGTTAAACCACCATCGTGGAATGACTCACACTTTTTTAAATATCATAGGTGTATAGGTCACAAGACAAGTAATTGCCAAGGGTTAAAGAATCTCATTCTGTATTTGATTGATAATTGTACCATAATGATTGAGGGACATAATGCCAACAATGATCATCAGGCATTCAAGGATCCTCTCCCCAATTATCAAAAAGGGGAATCTTCGGGTGAAAAAGGAAAGAATGTGAATCACGTCTATGACACCATTATCAATCATATTTATACTGATGATCAACAAATCAATGCTATTAGAATCAAAGGAAAACAAGAATATCGAGAGGTCAACACTACGACAAGGGGACAAGACAAAATCATTGTAAAGGGAAGGTCATCTAAGGTAGAAATTCCCCCTCCAAGTCAATATAATTTGTTCGATCAACTATGGAAAACATCGGCCCAAATTTCTATCTTGGAGCTCCTAAAAATATCACCCACACATAAGGACATTCTGGAAAAGGCACTTGTTGACACAACTATGTCTCCTAATCTGGATATGAATAAATTTCAAGCCATGATGGGACACTTGTCCTCACCCACATGTTTATCCTTTATTGAGAAGGATGACTCATCCATGACCCATCCCCATAATTCTTCACTTTATCTAGAGGTCATGATTAATAAAGACTGAATTAGATGTGTCCTAATAGATGGGGGGATGAATTAAACATTTGTACTTTGAAATTGGTCCTTGCTTTGGGATATTCAAAAGAATCTATAGGTCCACAAAGGAAAATTACAATCAAGGCATATGATGATGAGGAAAGAGCTTCCAAAGGCCTTATCATGTTACCAATCAGAGTGGGACTTGTTGTGAAGAATACCTTTTGTTAGGTTCTAGATTGGGATCTATCTTATAATATACTCTTGGGTCACCCATGGATCCATGAGAAGCAATCAGTTCCATCCACTTATCATCAATGCTTGAAGTTTCCATATGATGGACAAGAAGTAACAATACTAGCCAATCACATTAGCAGTCAAACTTGTTCTAACCTTAGAGCAACTCAGGACACATTTGTCCGACATAATAGAGAGGCATTGGCCATTTCTACCTCTAAACACAATGAGCAAGCAAGAGAAATGATAAGTAAGTTTGGCACCAAGCTAAAATTAAAAGATAATGGGGTGGGATAATATTCCTTATGTCTCTCTAATCTACCTATGTCCCCAAGATCTCATGGTCAACCATCAACATCCATACAATAGGCTACAACAGCTTTAGCCTCAGCCACACAAGCTTCAGTTCCCATCACCAAGTTTGATGGAAGATTTATCAAAGAAAATGAAATGAAAGATAGAGCTATCCTTGATTGGCTCTATAAAGATGAAGAGGAATCAATACAACATGTCAAGTTACCCATAGAGCAATATGGAAAATCTTATACAATAATGCAACAAATGGGTTATGAAGGGAATGACCCTATAGGAAAAAGAAAGGAGGGTATTGTTGAACCTATCCGACTAAAAATAATGCACCCAAAGGATAAAATTGGGTTAGCATATGGTGAGGATACAAAGGAATAATTAGCACAAAGAACATTCAATGAGGATACAAAGGAAAAAGTAGTACAAATAATTTCCAATGAGGAGTTAGGTGAAACAATTCTTAGAATTCAAGGAGACAATTTTGACACTGAATCCAATGAATATGAATGGGACAACATCTTTGATGATAAGTTCTAGAAAGACAAATAGGTGGATGTCATACAATAATTCACACCTATATTCATACAAGGGGAAAGCTCAAGGCCTCCGCTTGATTACATTCTACAAAGAGATCACGAATCGAGTGAGGATGATTCGATTCAAAGTGAGACAAATCATCAACAAGAGGATACCATCATAGATATTTCCCATAATGAGGGTGATGATAGTATCATGACCTTAATGGCCAGTAACCTTACCCAGCCTGATGATTCATTTCCCTTGGTCCATCCCGAACTCATTGATTTGGAACAAATTGCACCAATCGATATCCCAAATTTTCCTGATGACGAGACCATAATAAAATTTCTTTTTTCATCCAAACCATAAATAAGTTCCACCAGGGAATCTCGGGATCAAAGTTTCAAATAGGAAAGTGCCAAGTTTCTCAGCTACAAAATTAATAGCATAAAAGAAAGATCTAATGGTGAAAACCTAACAAAGGCAGTATTAGATCATGGAAAGGGAAAAATAAAAAGCGTATCTAATGGTGAAAACCTTTCCAAGGCACTGGAAGATGAGAAAATTGACACTCTCCCTGAGAATTATCAAGAAAGGTCTTTTATTTTAATAGAACCAACAACGACGATCAATTTAGGTACTGTGAAACAACTCAAAGTCTTGCAACTTGCTACATAACTAACAAAAGAGTAAATCCCTAGATTCATAGAATTTCTCAAGAACAATCAAATCAATTTTGCATGGTCCTACATAGTTATGCCTGGATTAGATCCAGATCTCATCATGCATCATTTATATATCATGTCAGGGGTGAAACCTGTGAAGAAAAAACGTAGAAAAATGCATCCACATGTTGCATTATTGGTCAAAGAGGAGTTAAAGAAGCTGTTAGATGTCAGATTCATTCATTCTATAGACTATGTGGCATGGATCTCTAATATCCTGCCTGTATCAAAGCCAGATGGAAGAATCAGAATTTATATGGATTTCAGGGATTTAAATAATGCATGCCCTAAATATGATTTCCCTCTTCCAAACATAGATATGATTGTGCATTTGACTGCTGGACATGCTATGTATTCACTAATGGATGGATTTTCGAGATACAACCAGATAAAGATTGCACCTAAAGATTAGGATAAAACAATGTTCACATGTCCTTGGTGTACATATTGCTGGAATGTAATGTCATTTGGACTCAAGAATGTAGGAGCTACTTATCAATGGGAAATGACTACCATTTTTCATGACATGATGCACACATTCATGGAGGATTATTTTAATGATCTTTTAGCCAAACCACACACAAGAAAAGAACATTTAGATATCTTATCTAAAAAATTTGATAGGATGGAAAAATTCAAAGTGAGACTTAATCCAAAGAAATGTGTCTTTGGGGTGGAATCTAGAAAGATTCTAGGATATATTGTGTCAGAAAAGGGAATTGAAGTGGATCCAATAGAGGTACAAGTGATCCTCGATATGCCACCTCCAAGGAACATCAGTTAGCTACGCTCATTGTAGGGATGGTTGCAATCCATCAAGAGATTCATTGTCCAACTAGCAGATAAGAGTTTACCATTCACTCATCTCTTACATAAGAATGTTGCATTTAAATGGGAAGACAAATGTGAAGCAGCGTTTGATAAAATAAAGCATTATCTAATGAGTCCACCAGTGTTGATTCCACCAATGCAAGGTGAACCGCTCATATTGTATATTTTTGCCATAGAAGTGTCCTTGGGAGCATTATTGGCACAAGAAGACAAAACAGGAAAGGAGTGAGCAATATATTACATCAGTCGAACTTTGACAAGCCATGAAATAAATTACACCTTCATTGAAAAAGCTTGCTTAGTAGTAGTTTTTACTTCTCAAAATTTGTGACAGTATATGCTAACTCATACAATAAAGCTTGTGGCTAAGATTGATCCACTAAAATATCTTCTCAGTTAGGCAACCTTAACTGGTAGATTGGCTAAATGGGTCATGATCCTGAGTGAGTTCAACATTAATTATGTCGATCAGAAGGCTATAAAAGGACAGGTAATAGACGATTAGTTGGCAGAAGCACCGATGCAAGTAGAACATCCAATACACATTGATTTTCCTGATGCTGATGTATTCACAATAGCCATTAAGCAGTCATGGGCACTCTATTTTGATGGCTCCTACACTCAACATGGTTCGGGGGTAGGAATTATTTTCAACACACCTTGAGGACATACAATTCCAAAATATTATCGGCTAATGTTTCCTTGCACAAATAACATAGCTGAGTATGAGGCACTGTTAATTGGAATGAGAATTGCATTAGACTGGAAAATCACAGAACTACAAGTTTTTGGTGATTCACAACTTATCATAAATCAAATCAATAATGAATATCAAACTAAAGATGACAAGTTAATGCCTTACAAGAAAATGGTGGATGATTTCAAGAAAGACTTTGTTGATATCAAGTTCACACAAATTCTGTGTACTGATAATAAAGTTGTAGACGCCATGGCTACAATTGCATCACTGCTCTAGTTGTTAGAGAACCAAGCATGGTATGATTTCCTGGTGGAACAATTGTTTTCTCCCGCCCATGATAACCTGGAAACCCAAATCATTCGTCAGTTAACTAGTTCTGATTCTCCCTTATATGGCCAAATCTATGCTTATCTAAAAGATACTACTTTTCCCCTAGATATGTCTAGAAATTAGAAAAGGAATTTCATACGCCAATCTTCTCATTACACCTTAATTGCTGACATCTTGTACTGATGTGGTCTTGATGGTACCCTCCTTCAATGTCTCGAACACGATGAATCAGAAAAAGGCCTTACAAGAGGTACATGGTGGTATTTGTGGGACACATTCAAGTGGACTAACCTTGGCCAAGAAAATTGTTTGAATGGGTTACTATTGACCAACCATGGAGAAAGAATCATTCATCTTTGTGAAGAAATGCTCAAAATGTCAAATTCATGGGAATCTCATTCATGCTCCTTCTCAGGAATTACAACCCTTCACCACAACATGGCCTTTTGCTCAGTGGGGATTGGATCTAGTTGGCAAAATACATCCGTCATCATCAAATGGACACAAGTTAATTATTACGGCCACTAAGTACTTTACTAAATGGATTGAAGTTGTTCCCCTAACAATTGTTACCAACAAACAAATTTCATCATTTATTTTGAACTATATCATATGTCAGTATGGCATTCCCAACTCCATTATTGCAGATAATGGAAGACCTTTTAAAAATAAAGATGTTGACAAACTTTGTGAAAGATTTCACATCCAACATAGGTTCTCCATGCCTTATTATCCATAAGGGAATGGCCAAGCAGAGGCTTCAAACAAAATAATTCTTTTTTTTTTGAAGAAAATAGTAAATGAGGCCGACCATGATTGGCATGTCCAATTGAATCCAACATTATGGGCATATAGAACAAGTATGCACACACCAACAGGTGCTACACCATATGCTTTGGTTTATGGAGAAGAAGCTATTTTTCAATTAGAAGTTGAGATTCCCTCGCTTCGAGTATCACTAAAGGGGCTAATAAATGATGGGGATTACAGAGTATCAAGGTTGCGAGAGCTAAAACTGCTTGATGAATGCCGTCAAAATGCAGCTAATCATTTAATGGGATATCAACAAGTTATGTCACGTAGCTACAATCACATAGTCAAACCATGAGCTTTTCGAGTGGGCAACTTAGTTCTCAAGGAAAACCCTCATAATCAATAGGATCGGGAAAAAAAAGGTAAGTTCAAACCTAATTGGTTGGGCCCGTTCATTATCATTGCAACATATGGATCAAGGGCATATCATTTGTCTACATTAGAAGGGGACATCTTTGAAGATCCAAACAACAACATCCACCTGAAGAGGTTTTATGTTTGAAAAATATCAAAAAGAGTATAAAAATTCTTGGAAAAATATATATATAAAAAAAGAGTATAAAAAGTCCTAAAAAAATATCAAAAACAATATAAAGCATCATGAAAAACAAAGAAAAATAAATAAATAAATAAAGCAAAATACAAAAAAAAGAAGAAGCGAAAATACAAAAAAAATTCAAAAAGAGCAAAAACACAAAAAAATCAAAAAAATTAGAAAAAAGTGCAATAAAACAAAATGGTGAAAACCTGGCAAACATGCACTATTTGTGATTTGGTTGGCTCTCTCATCTATGAGGATACATTTTGCATATGCATCTTTCATCAACATCACATACATGCCTAGCCATCACATCCGCATCATGCATCCAAACATTTCCTTGAAACGACAAGGATTTCATCATGGCTTGATGATTAATGTTATCCTTAGCAATAGTTTGTGTCTAATCAGGAGTCAGAGTGCAAGATCATTATAGGCAATTCACTTCTTGAAACTTTTTAGCAGACAAACAACAACATGTGTCAAGTATCAGAAACAACAAATTGTCCTTTCAAAACTAGGTCTAAACGACTATTTGACAGAAAACTGAAATAAATTGGATGATCTTAATCTGAATACAATGAATGGAATGCTTAAGGCATAAGTTGAATTTTTGTTTTGATATTTGATGATATCATATCTTTGGAGTGGTTCAATGATATACTGAATTAGAATCACAAGGAAGGAGTATGATTTTTCTTTGATTGTTGTCTGAAAGCTAATCTCTAGTATTGTGCAAATTTTTCATGGGACATGCTCTACAATGTATCATTGATGAAATTTCAAAATTTGCATAGGAAAATGGTTAACTTTTATCTTTTTATGCAAACAATACTCAGGTCATCTTGGTTCAATTATACCTTGATGCTTGTATTAACTTGCTACATCAAACATCATGGAAGTAGTACTCAGGTCATCATTGGTGCTAATATCCCCTTTGATGCTTGTACTAACTTTCAACATATCAAAAGGCTCAATGATGAAAATTACACGAAAAAATTTGGGCTCATGGAAAGACAAACAAGAGAATGGTTAGTTTTTGCATTCTAGGTCTGCATGATTCATTTAGATTTGCATTCAGGGCTCTATGATAGATGTTTGGAGGTTTAAAATACTTCATATATCTTTAAGATGTCAATTAAGTACACTGGACATTTATTGCATCTCATTTCATTATCATTTGCATATTTCATAATTTTTAAATCTCATCATTCTTCATTTAGGTTATCATAATCATTCATTTACACTTGTATATTTCCATTTATCAAATCATTTGTATCATTGTTCATCATTATCATTATTATGTCTTATTCATTTTATCATAATCATTATCCATATTAGATTGCATCATATCATTCATTATTGCATATCACTCATTCATCATTCATCTCATCATTTATATTTCACCTCATTTTCACCTCATTTTCATTATCATTCATCATTTGCATAATCATACATTGATAAAAAGAAAGACGCATACATTTCCATTACATACATCATGAAGGAAAATAATTTATATTACATCATATCATCATGTTAGAAATCATTTCATAGGATCATCCAATCATAAAGCATATTCATCAAATCATGATTTACATTATAAAATTTACATCATTATCCTATAAGCATACATTGTAGTAAAATAAATGCATCATCATTTTAGATCATATCAAAGTGCATCTATCATCATCCATAAGCATGCATAATCATAAACCGCATAGCATATAGAATAAAAAATGCATACATAAATCAATAACATGTGCATATCAAATCGCCACTGCATATCATAATCTCATCAAAATAAATGTCCATGTGTACAAAGATATCAAATGTCTGAACAAGATATATGTCAAATACAATAGAAAGGTGTATCCATAATCATCATTGGGGAGCATAACTACTGCTGCCTCCCAAGGTAGTGGGTCTCGCTGGGTCTCTACTGCCAGAAGCACCAATCTATCATCTGACAGGTTGTCCCACACTCATGGTAGCACTCCTGGTGTGACTGCATGAATGGGTCCGTGACCGAGTACCTGACTATGTGTAGGCTATCCTCTGCTCGACAGGTACTACCTCATAGTATCTCATCCTATAGTACTCTTCCTGCTGAACAATCTCCAGTCCCTCTGCGAACCTCTCTAATAGAGGTGCTCTCAACTGACCTCAGGAGTCTCTCTAATACTCCCTCTGCCTAGATGCACTACTCTTTGAAGCTGTCTCGCTCAGCTGTAAGTTGTGCTACCTATGGGTCAGGAGATGGTGGCTGTGCAATCTACATATGTAACTAGCTAATAGTAGCCTATGCCTATGCTAGCTAACTCTGAAGATTGTGAACCTCTACCTGTAGAATATCAACCTGTCCCTATGACGATGCTCTGATAGTAATACGTGGAGCCGGAGTACTCGACTGGTCCACCACTCTAGTTGTGTGAGGCTTCATCCTTAAGGGAACATCAAAGAAGAATCTTTGTCTATCACCCCCACCACCTCTGTCATCCCCATCACCATCGCTATCATCAGAGTTGTTTGAATCCTCCTCCTCACCAATGTCCATGGCTACCCTGCCTATATCCTCTACTCCATGTGGCTGCCCTACCTGTGCCTGTGCTCTGGCCTATGCCTGTGCCTGTGGCTGCCATCGCGCTTGTCGTATAACTGGTCCACCTAATAGTGGGGCAGGCTCATCTGGACTAGTCATCTTGGGAAATGGATGTGTGTAGAAGTAAGCAGCATAAACATCTGTCATATGCGCATCTATAACCTCTGGGTGAATAGCCAAAGACACTGGCTGAAGCTCAGTATACTCTGCCCTCGCAGCCTCGTATGTGATGAAACGACCCCACTTTGGAACATCCTCTCGACATTTGGCATAATGGGCCACACCTTGTGGCATCATCTGAACTAGTCTATACTGCCTCAATACCCGCATAACCAAAAATTGCTCAATAATAAAAGTGGTGTGGCCAATCATGTATCTCGCTATCCTACAATAAGGCAGCTCTATGTCATCACCATCCCATGCATCACAATCCAGATACAGTCTCCAAATGATTGTATCAATATCATCTAACATTCACCGCCAATACTCCAACTTGCCCAACATAGGCTGAACAAGGGGGCCTATGTACGCATATACATATGGATAACCAAGTGAGCGATCTCTTCATACAATAGGGTGGGTGATGGTGATGTGCTTCCATGCCAAAATCTAAAGAAGAGTAACTCTAGATGAGATACTCTTCCCATTTGTATATACCAGCTGATGAAGATCGTGGTATAAATGGGCAAGCATGTAGGATCCCTATGCATACCTAGTCCGATGGAGGATCATGTCCTCCAAAATCCAACCCTAGCCTACTGATAGTCCCTTTGACATATGATTAGGACAAAGGAACCACTGATGAAACTTGCTAGAACTGATGAAAGTGGGGCATAACTTTGTACCATGTCTCACCATGAATTCACATATCCACCAGCAGGAGGATCCTTGAAGACTCTCCGTAAGGCATCTGTCCCCCCAATCTCCTTATGATCATAAATCACAAGCTCACCAACTACTGGGATGCCTAGAATCTTGTACACATCCTCGGGTGTAACAATAATCTCCCTAGTCAACAAGTGAAAGGTATTATGCCCACTATACCATCTCTCAACCAATGCAGTCAGCAGTGCCTTGTTAACCCTATACTGTGGGATCCTGAGAAGGGAACCCAACCCACATCTAACAATAATCCCTATCTTTGGCTGAGATAATCTGGGAATCATCACCCATGTACGGGGAAATCTCTCTGATCTGGAGGATGTTAAAATCCTCCTATAACATCAAATGCATCAAATCATCAACAAGGAATATCAAAATTATCAGGCAAATCATGTCCAACCAAGCAAGTGAATCATATCAACATCAACAACATATCAATCTTTACTATTTGTTTTTCAATCAAGACAGCGAATTTATCCATTTCTACTATTTGTTCTTCAAGCAGGAAGGCAAATTTATCAAATTCTACTATTTGTTTTTCATTAAGCGGGAAAAAAATTTAACAGCCAATTGGCTCAACATCAATCTTTACTATTTTTTATTCAATCATGAAAGAAAATTTATCAGAATCATTTTACTATTTGTTCTTCAAACGTGAAGACAAATTTATCAGACACTCAACAAAAGAAAGCTAATCTATCCTTGGTGTTATTTAAAATCATCACATCAGTTGTCTAATATAGCAACAATTATCAAGCAAACATCAAATCAGTCTCAAAAATGTCAAATCAAAAAAAATTTCATGGATGCGCTAAAATAGTTCATCTATGCACTAATTCATCAATGCACTACTTTATCCATGGATGCCCTTAAATAGAGATTGTATGTGTTAATTCATATATGTGCTAATCTAACAAGGGTATGTGCTAACCTATCTAGTGTATGCGCTATTCTAGCCTATGCGCTATTTGATCATCAGATGCACTATTCTATCAACTCCTATGCGACATTTGAGCCGATGCGCTAATCTATTCGTCTATAAGCTAAAATAGTTCATTGATGCATCAGGTTGGATGTGATATTATATCTAACCTATGCGCTAAAGCAAAAACCTATGCGCTAAAACAGATGTTCAAAAATCCTAAAAATTGAAAAATTCATGAAAATTCTATTAAAATTCACAAGCGAGGATCAAGTAATCTTATCGGAGGTCAATACACTATTGGTATCTGATGACGGTGGGCTCACTCGAATCGGTGGCACTCGTAATGGATCGGCATCTCAAAAATTCTTCTCAGAGCTCTAAAAACGGCAAAAGACTACTATTCAAATGACAACGACTTTTCACCTTTTCCACCTTTTAAGGGGGTAAAAATGGAGTTTATTTTTATTTTTACTATGCAACACGCTATTTCAAGAGATAAACCGACGAAATCTCTCCAAAATTCATCTCAATTCTTTCAATAGTCATCATCACGGTTCAAATCACACGATTTATCTCGAGAGGGGGCATATAGCATCATCAGTAAATTTTCAAAGTCAAGGGCAAATTTTCGTTATCTAAAAAATTCTTTGAAGCAATGCTTAAAATACATCACTTCAAAGAGGGGCAAAATGTACATATCTAAAAATGGTCACAATTAATCAAACCTGTTAATTAATTAAATATGAACTATTTAATTATATCGTTCACTTTTCTAATTCTTCTACCTTAATTAAATAAATAAGTTTATTTAATTGTTATCATCTTCTTCTTAATTAAATTAAATAAATTCCATAATTTATTTATATTAATTATCATATTATTCTAAGTTTGAATTTTTAAATCCAAATAATGGAATATTCTTCTAATTCATTTTTCATATCACATAATTAAATATTTACAAATATTTAATTACCCACCTTTTTCACCTTTCACATTTTTAAATATTAATTATTTAATTATGGAGCTTCTAGAAACCAAGTCACATGCAATTAAATAAATTTATTTATTTAATTAGGAATTATCCTCAACTTTCAATTAATTTTCATAAATGAAAAGACAAATGGCATAGTTGTCTCTATTTTTGAATGAGGATGGTTTTGTGGGTTGAAAACATTTCTCCATTATTCTCTCAACCTTCCATCTTTCTCTCAACTTCTCAATCTCTCAACGTTCATTTCGATAGATTTAAACTCAATCGTTGATCTTAGCCAACTAGGTTCTTGCCTCCAAAAATATATAAATACAACCCTCTTGTGAGTTCAAGGATCCTAGATTTTGTGAATTTAGCACAGTTACTATAGTTGCATTCAAATCAACATCTTCGCATAATCATTTCAAGTTCATAGCATTTCAGTTTTAACTTCATAGTTTCAATCACTTAGTAATAAACATGCATGTTGCATAATCTCATTCTCCTAAGTTGTCATTCCAACAAGCTGTTGCTTACACCAACTGAGAGCCAGTAACTTACATCAAATCCTTGGAGATAGAGGACAATGAAACACATTTCAGGGAGTTGTTATTTAGAGTTTGTTTTATCTTTTTAATTAGTGTCCTTTGATTTAATATTTCATTGGTGTGTTAGTTTATCTTATTAATTATTCCAAATATTCTCACACATAGATATGATAGTAGTATATTAGAAGGCATTGACATGTGAAGGTAGATGGTGAAGGATGATTTATTGATATAACAATTCACATCTTTTTTGTGAATTGCATTGCGACGATGTCTATGAAAAATGGCGATAGCCAACTAGCCTACTAAGATTTTATGGGACCATGTCCTTCACAATGGTATAGTGGGGGATGGTGCAAATTCGAAGGCAAATATCTAACGGTGATCGCTACGCCTATTCACATCATCACATAGAATATTGAAGACTCATTTGTTGCAGTGATGGGTGATGGATAAGATCAACCACACATTCAATGTTGGTTAATCCGATAGTGGTGTTTTAAAGATGTCAAGATGAAATGAGAGGTGATGGATCATGGCTAAGTTCGTGTGAACATCTCAAATGGCTAAGTTCATGTGAGCAAGGGTTTCAACTCATAACTGACACAAATGATAGATTTAATTGGTCCAACTGCACCAATGACCAATATGAATGAGGATTTTATTTACATGTCAGTGGCATAGATCGTCATGCCAAGAGAGATCAAAACTAGATCGAATAAATAGAGAATGAAATTTAATGCACATCTAATTTTAGGGTTTCTATCCTTGAAAATTGACTGTATCAAAATTTAATTAGTGTGAGGCTCAATGTAGAGGTTGAGTAATGAAGAAGATTTGTGGTAAACCATAATAGATGTTTCAAAATGAGCTGGATGGTGGTGCATAGCTCGAGGTATTGATTGAAAATTGGTAGAGTTGAGCAAAATGGAGAGACAAACAAGTAATTGTCTAAGTGTTTCTTCTGTAGTAGAGTGAGTAGATAGAGTGTAGTGCAGCAAACAAAGAATGCACATGCTGAGATAGAGTGAAACCCAAACAAAAAGTAGAACATCATTTAGGGTTTACATTCAAGGTGCAACATGATAGAACAAAGAATGTTCTAAGTATAGAATGGAAAAAGGGGAGGGTGTAAAACATAGAAGATAGAGAGGTGCAGCGCTGAGTGGATGTGCTTATAAGATTGTAGCATCAGTAGAAGAGAGAATGTTTGCATAGTTGCAGAACAAATATTGAGCAGTTATAGGAACTAGATTCATTTGAATAATTTGTATTTGTCATTATAAATTTTATTGGTTGGTGCCATCAGATAACTGAGTTGGTGCTTAATGTAGGGGATTTGTGTCTCCTTGGAGTTGGTGCTCAGTATAGGGGATTGGTGTCTCCTTGGATTTGGTGCTCCTAAATCAGGGAGTTGGTAATCCTAAATTAGGGGATTGGTGTCTCCTTAGGGTCGATGCCCTTAAAAATTGTAAATAAGATATTTTTATCTGACATTGGATTTGAGCAGTAGTCTCAAGCAACCTTTGTCATCGTGGTTGTTTCCATCTTGGGTTTTTTATGTATATTTAGTGTTATGTGATGTTATGTGTGTGTATGTTTATGGTTCTTCATAATAGGTTTTAATCTGAACATTAAGGGCTTAAGGAATTACTTTGCACAAAGCATTTAGGGCTAAAAGGAATTAATTTTAAGTGATCTACTAATTCACCCCCCTATCAGTAGATTGTTGTGTTCCAACATCTCTCATATCTTATTTATCATTTATCATTTTCTACTTGAAAGTAATTGCTCACAACATCGTGTTTAGTAATTTCTTTAAAGTGGTGGCATACATTGGCATTATCATTTTTTACTATGACTTATGTTTCATAGTGTGGTCTTCTTACTTTATACGATGTGTCTTCTTCTTGTTGGTGTCCTTGGGTTTGATCTCCTTTGATTGTGACCTTTCTAAGCATATGACATTCCTCTTAGTGGTAATGCTATGGATTTCATTCCCTAAGTTGTGAATCTGTTATCCTCGAATTTTCCTATCTTGGAGATATTAGGCATGGTTTTCCATAAGAAGGCATCTTTAATGAGCTAAGAAAAACCCCTTTGAATATCTTATTGCATGTTATTCAAGGCCACCAAGCATAACACACCTTACTTGCTAGTAGATCCTTCTTTTATTCATGAGTGCCTAGAATAATGCATCTTGCTAGCCTTTTGACCATTTCTATGGTGCCTCATCAAATTTATCAAGAGGTATAGCTTTTGTATGGTTAGCTAGCCACTTTTTTGGGCTCACCTAGTGGACAACAAATTTCACTAGCCCTTGTGAGCACATTTTTGTTTTCATAGTGGATAGTGGGTTTCACTTGTAAACATTTTTTAGACAAACAACTAAGGCTTGATCCACATCGAGTTGGATTGTATTAACAGAAAAAGTATACCTTTTTCCTACATTTGGAAATAATTAATGACAAATTAACCTAAGAATGCATTGATTTAGTGTTGTAAAGTGTTGTACACATTCACATTGAATCTAGGGCCATTTTTAATGATAAAATATACATAAATTGTAGCTTATTTAGGGTGTTGTAAAGTGTTATTTTACACTTTCACACTTATTTAGGGTTTCATTAATTAATTGAGCATAATTGGCTCTTTAATTCAAATCCTAGCCTTATTAATTACATTTTTCAATGATCTATCCTGACACCCATTGATTATATTGCATGAAATTTAACTTGGAAAAATTGATGTCCTAGAAATCTATGCTAGGACCCATTCGCCTTTACTAGAAAATGAGTCCTCCTAACATAGGACAACCCTTTCTTAGCATATTTTAAATGGGTTTTTTATGTTATTTCATCACCTTGAAGCATGGTCCTAGGAAATTGTGCTAGGACCCATTTCCCCAAGGTGGCGAATGGGTCCTCCTCACTTAGGATACCCCTTTTTGAAGTTTTTGTGGTAAGACTTAAATGATTTTCAATTCTAGATCTGATGCCGGCTTGGTTTATTTGAATTTTGGGGTTGATCCTTAGATTTAGTATAAATATAAGGTGAATTCATATAGTTTCATCTAAGACATCCTAGCAAGTTCAAGTTATCATTAGATCACTTTCACAAGAGAATTATAGAGAACTTCAAGAGCGTTTTCAAAGACATTCAAGGGCAGATTATAAAAGTTTCATTGCATCAATTCAAGGTCATATCATCATGTTAAAGGCATAGTGCACCAAACATGGGGTTGAGCTAGTGTGTGTTAATTTAGTATTGAAGATCTATTTTCAAGCATCCAATTCAAGATCTAGATCTACATTCTACATGGAAACTTCATGTTAGTTTGCAAATTTACATTCCAAGACAACTTCCAAGGTATCATCATTTCATGTTTCATGTTTCATGTCCTTATTCCATTGTTTCATCATAAGGTTTAATTACCTAAAATGGGTTTGACCAAGGAAAACCCTTATCCTCTAACAATCAATAATTTTTTCTCCTCTTTGATGTGTATTTGCAAGTTCATATGTTGGAGATCAAGTGGAGAACAAGTTTGAAGAAAAAATGTCAAAGTTGTCAGCTACATTACAAGAACACATAAACAAGGCTACATAAAAAATTTTAGGATTTCGAGAATTGATCATTGAGGAGCTGAGAGTGTAGATCTTGAAGAACAAAACCTAGATCTCAGTTTTCAAAACCCTAATAGGGACCCATTTGCTAGTAAGGTGAATGACTCCTTTGTGACCAAAAAATAGCCTTCTTGCAGCAAGGTAGACACCATTCTATCCTTCCAAAATTCCCCTCATTGTTGCTATAATAGTAAGGATTGATTTATGATTTTTATTTACATCATATCATACACATAATTTCATGTTTTGTGGTGATAATTAGCAGTTCATCATCTTGATCAATTCATTTTGATGCAAACCCTATTTTCACACCTAAACATAATGGTGAACCCAACCTATTGAATATTGTAGTTTCTGATCTTGGAGTCTTTCTTCTCATCCTAGGTAAGATATTGCATTTATTTGTATATCATTTAGGTTTTCCTACTTGGAATTCAAATTTGCATCTCATTTGGGTTTATAATTGTATTGTTTTTCATTCTCTAAATCTAAAAAATACAAAAACAAATCACTCATCTTGCATATAATTTAGATCTCATAAATTTTCATTTGAAAATAAAAACAAAATTGGATTTCAAATTAGGTCTTTGCATTCATCATTTCATATTGCATTTCCAAAAAATTTGAAACTGAAGGTTACTATTACAGACTTGAAACGGAAAAAAATATTAAAAATCTCAAAAATTATTCAAAAATAGTTAAAAAATCCTAATCTAGGACCATTTCACCACTTGGGGAGAATGATTCCTTGATCAGGCTAGATCTACATTTTCTAGCATCTGAAAATCATTAGAAAACACTTAAAAACCATTAAAAACATTTCAAAAATCCTCATCCAAGACCCATTCGCTACTAAAGGTGAATGAGTCATTGATCAAGTGATGATCTAAATGTTTTGGAAATTGAAATATCTGTTTTAGGCTCTTGTTTTCTGCTATTACATTTCTATTTGAATTTTTCAATTTTTTGTTTCATCAAGTTCATTGAATCCAACTTAATTTTCTTCATTTAGTGTATTTCCGAAATTCAAAGTTGCATTTACAACATTTCATTTTCATTTTATTGCATTGTGTTATCAGTAAATTGTATTGTTTACATTCTGAAAATTGCATTTCATTCTAGGTCATTGCATTGTCTCTTTCCATTTTGGGTTTTCATATTACGTTTATAAAACTTGTATGAGCTTTACAACTTTGTGTCCTATTAGAAATACTATTATAAGACATAGTTCAAGGCTCATATCATCCTGTGATATCTCACTCACCATGGATCTTGGGTTTTCTAGCTCTCTTTTTGATAGTATTGATAATCAACCCTCTATGGCTCATAGTTTGCATACTTCATTTCCCATGACTTCACCTCCTACGACCAATGTGCTTAACTTTAACATCACTGTCCCTACCATCACCACTTGTACTCAATATTTGGGGTGTACTCAAAGACAAGGTGGAACTTTGATTCCATCTTCTACAATATTGATGTCCATTCCTACATAGACCAATACACAATCTACTAAAACCCTTCAACCTACTATAAATTTTTAACCTACCACAACCCTTCAACCTACTACAACCGTTCAACCTACCACAACCTTTCAACCTAACATAACCTTTTAGCCAACCACAACAATCATACCCACTAGCACTGTGTACACTTCCTTGGGTATTCTTGTAGGGAATCCTTCTAGATTTGTGCATTCGAATACAATATCTCCTCAACCATCCACCTTCACCAACTTAGAATTCACTTTCCCTCCACATACATACACTACTCCACCTTATTCCCCTCCATCTTACAATCAAAATGATGCTTTCTTTAACTCGGTTTTGCAAACTATGACATTCCTTCAAGAACAAGTTACAACCTTACAAAAAAACAATGGTCAAACTATGCAATACATTAAAACCAATCCACTATCCTTTGAGATATTAAGAGCACAAATTACACAAGGTATAGAGGTTCTCCAATTCGATAAATATTATGGGAAGGAGATCTTGTTAGCCATGTTTATGCTTTTATAGCCTTGCATAGTGATTTCATTTTTGAAGACAAACTTTTGGCTAAGTTATTCCCTAGATCCTTGAAGGATACTACTTTAGAGTTGTTCTCTTCTTTACCAAATAATTCAATTGGTTCATTCAATGAACTTTTTGATGCCTTTTACAACCACTTCCATATTCACATGGGTCCCAAGATCACCTTAACTGATTTAATGACATGGAAACAAAAAGATGATGAGAAGGTGACTAATTTCATAGAAAGATATCAAAAAAATTATTCACAATTAAACATTAAGATTCTTGACACCAACCTTCAATGAATGTTAATTTCCAACTTACAAAACAAACTACAAAGAAAACTTGAAATGTTGAGATTTCCATCCTTTACACAGTTATGTACAACCCTTTGTGATTATCAAAATATGACTTGTGGACGCGATGTGAAAAATCTCCCTAGTTGTCCTAAAAAATCTGAATCCAAAACTCAAAATAGTTACCAACCTTTCAAGAAGTAGAATAAGGGACTTTTACAACTGAATTCCCCTCAACCAAGTCAACAAACCAATAACCAAGTGGCTTTTATAAAGATGAAAAATTCTTTTGGGGATATTAATAGAGAGTTCACTCCTCTACCCGATACCTTATTAAACCTTGTGAGGACTTCTTTTTCAAATCATATCAAAAGTTCAAGGAAAAGTGCATAGCAGAATTATCCCTTTGAAACTTGCCTCAACCTATGAATCAAACAACTGTCCTTGACAAAGCAATGATCGAACTGAAAAACATCCAAGAGCAACCTATAACAACTCCTCCTGCAATTTCCTATAAGAGACCATGATATAGCAATATTAATCCCATTGTCGCTCCTAAAACCAAACAAGTTTAGAAAAATAAAGAGAAAGCAATTGAACAACCTCTTGTTTTTTCTTCCATTCCTCCCAAGGAAGAGAAGCAACCTATGATTGAAAAACCCGTTCTTACACACAAAAAATGACAATAGATTGAAATGAAATAAAAATACTAGAGAGCGTAGACATAGATGTCATGCTATTTATTGTATGTTACAAACCAACGAAGACAACAAAATAGAGAATCAAAATCCAATCTTACTTGAAGCAATGCATGATGAATCTATACCGTTGCTACAACATAAACAGGAACATTCCATGGAAATCGTCATTCGACCTCCTATTGTGATTAATCTAGATGATGACATTGATATTGGAAAGAACAAATGAACAAGTGCATGATGAATTGAACACATTGTTTCCCTCTTCTATGAGCTCAAATGACAAATCTCCTAAAAAAAGTGTTGAACTTGGTGCTTCTCCTAGTTTGGAACTTGTTGTTGCGCCTTTGGCTAGTTGTTTTCCTTCCATTTATACAGACCGAGATTGGGATGCAGACGACCTACTATAGGTTAACTCACATGTTCCTTACTAGTCTTGTGATGTTTCATGTTGCTTTATGTGATTGCATGTGCGTAATGCGATCCCATGTGACGTTTCATTTGATGTATATCTCTCTTCTTGTGCATTCTTCTATATGTATCTACATTCTTCTCTATGTAGTAAAATATTTTTTAGTGTATCTTTTTCATTTTCTTGTGTTTTTCCTTTTGGGGATGATGCAAGGCATTAAGAAATTTAGGTCTCTTCCATCTTGACCTAATTTTTTTTCCTTTTTCTTTATCTTGTGTTTTCCTTTTGGGGATGACCCAAGGCATTGAGACATTTGGGTCTCTTCCATGTTGGCCCAAAAGGTTTTTTCTTTGTTTTCACTGTCTTTGTGTCATTCTTCCAATTCTATGAGTTTTTGGGGAATGATGATAGTTCTGAGCTATTAAAAACACATTGTAGAAAAGACATACTGACCCCAAAACCATAGATCCCTTATGTATTTTTGGGGTCAACCCTTCCTTCCTACTTCATGGCATAGATTTATTTCAGAAACATATGACTTGCATAGGGTTTTCTGAGGAAATTTCTCATGTCTTAGGAGAAAACATTGGCTACTTTAAAGAAGTTGCTCATAGTAATGGTGTTAGCAACTTCTTTAAAGTGGGGGCATACATTGATGAAATATTTTGGCATATTTGATGGTGTGATTTTATTTTTCTTGTGACGTGTCCTTTTCTTGGTGGTTTCATTAGGTTTGATGTCCTCTAAGAGGGTGATATTTCTAAGCATATGATCTCCCTTGGTGGCATGATGTGAAGCAAGAGGCATCCCATAAGTGGTGATATGATACTCTTTGATATTTACTCTCTTGGAGACATTAGGCGTGATTTTCCCTAAGAAGAAGACCTTACATGAACAAAGCAAAATCCCCTTTAGAAAAAACTTGTAGACATGACATTCAAAATCATTCACAAAAGCATTACATTGTGGTTCCCTATTGAGCTTGTTAGGAGGATAACTTCAGTATGGTATGGGAGGCTAATATGACTCTCTCATTTTCCACCTCGTTGGGATAACTCACCTAGTGGATGAGCTGAGGTTCCACTAGACCAGAGTGAGCACACATGTTACAGATAAACAACCCCGTTCCACATTGTGTTGGAATGGCTGTGCTTGAGACTTTCTTTTTCTTTATTTTTCTTGGCCTTTGATAGGGTATGATTATGTATATTTTTTATTGTTGCATAATTAAGTGTCTTGAATTTCTACTTTAGTGTGAGTTTGTCATGGGGGAGATCTCTCACTAAAGTGGGGAAAAAATGTATTAATGGAAAAAGTATCCCTTTATCCCGCATTTGGAAATAATTAATGACAAACTAACCTAATAATGACTTGATTTAGTGTTGTAATGTGTTGTACACATTCACATTAAATCTAGGGCCCTATTTGATGATAAAATGTACTTAAATTGTACCTTATTTAGGGTGTTCTAAAGTGTTCTCTTATTCTTTCACTTATCTAGGGTTTCATTAATTAATTGAGCTTTATTGGCCCTTTAATTCAAATCTAAGCCTTATTAATTGTATTTTTCAAGGATCTATCATGACACCCATTGATGATATTGCATGAAATTTAGCTTGGGAAAATTGATTTCCTAGAAATCCATGCTAGGACCCATTCACCTTTACTGGTCAATGAGTCCTCCTAACATAGGATGCCACTTTCTTGGCATATTTGAAATGAGTTTTTGATGTTATTTCACCCCCCCGAAGCATGGTCCTAGGAAATTATGCTAGGACCCATTCACCCAAGGTGGTGAATGGGTCATCCTCACTTAAAACACCCCATTTTGAATTTGTTTGTGGTAGGATTTTAATGATTTTCAATTCTAGGTCTGATGTCGGCTTGGTTTATTTGAATTTTGGGGTTAATCCTTTGATTTAGTATAAATATAAGGTGAATTCACATAGTTTCATCTAAGGCAACCTAAAAAGTTCAAGTTATCATTAGAGAACTTTCACAAGAGCATTATAGAGAACTTCAAGATAATTTTCAAAGACATTCAGGGGTAGATTATCAAAGTTCCATTGAAAAAATTCAAGTTCATATCATCATGTGAAAGGCATAGTGCATCAAACATGTGGTTGAGCTAGTGTGTGTTAATGTAGTATTAAAGATCCATGTGTAAGGACCCAATTCAAGATCTAGATCTACATTCTACATGACCACTTCATGTTAGTTTGCAAATTTACATTCTAAGACAACTTCCAAGGTATCATCATTGCATGTTTCATGTTTCATGTCCTTATTTCATTGTTTCGTCATAAGGTTTAATTACCTAAAAGGGGTTTGACCAAGGAAAACCCCTTTCCTATAACAATCAACAAGTTTTTCTCTTCTTTGATGTGTATTTGTGGGTTCATAGGTTGGAGATCAAGTGGAGAACAAGTTTGAAGAAAAATTATCAAAGTTTTCAAGTTGGAAAGTTGTCACCTACATTACAGGAACACAAAAATAAGGCTATTGAATTTGTTTCAGGTTTTTAGGAGCTGATCACTAAGGAGCCGAGAGTGTCAATCTTGAAGAAAAAAACCTAGATCTTAGTTTTTAGAACCCTAATAGGGAACCATTCACCAATAAAGGATAGTGAGTCCTTTGTGACCTAAAAACAACCTTCTTGTAGCAAGGTACACACCATTTTAGCCTTCAAAAACTTCCCTCATTATTGCTATAATAGATAGGATTAATTTTTTATTGTTATTTGCATCATATCATACACATAATTGCATGTTTTATGGTGAGAATTATTGGTTCATCATCATGATCAATTCATTTTGATGCAAAATTTATTTTCACACCTAAAGATGGACAAACAATTGAGGCTTGATCCACCCCTTTTTTCCTTTCTTTATTTTAGTCCTTGAAAATGTATTATTGAGTATCTTGTCATTGTTGCTACATATTTAACAAAGGTATGTGTCTATTTGAGGTCTTTGTTGGTTTTTTGTGAGATCTTAGATCTTGGGGGCTTGATCATCCTCCTTGACCTTTGTCATCTTATCTTTCCAATAGTTGTGCAATTAGACCTCTCTTGATTGTCTACTTTAGTGTGAGTTTAATGCAATGTCATCTTCTCACTAAAGTGGGGGCTAAATGTAGTGTAGGATAATGTACTCCTTTACATTTTCACACTTTATTTGGGCCTCTCAATTAAAATGGACTCTATTATGCCTTAATAAACCCTACTTTACACCTACAATCGTAATAAATTACATTTTCCAAAGGGGAAACTCGACAATAATTAATTCCAATACATAAAAATTTACCTTGAGCAATGTGTGTTCTAGGAATAGGTGTCTGGGACCCATTCACCCATGGGAAAATGGGTCCTCCCTAGGCCTTTGAACCTAAATTTAAAATATGTTTGTGGTAGTATTTTAATAATATGTGATATGATTTATTCTAGTGAGTTGAGGAGGGTATACCTCTGAGAGTTTGTTCTTGATGGATCTCCCAACATTACAATTATTACCTCAAGTTCTCTTTTATTATTTTCTCTTTGCCCTAATTTCTTTTCTTTTTTCTCAATATGATGTCGAGAAAATGTGGGAGGGGTTTGTTGTCATTGTTCTTTAAAGGGGTTTTCTTTAACCAATGAATACAAATTTCCATCAACAAGTGTGGTATTCTCAATTCCTATAAATTAAATTAAATAATCTCAATTTTTTTCTATCTATTTAATTTAAATTTTATAGTAAAAGACTGAAAATTCTTACCTCTTTGACCTTGGTGACTTCATGGTGACATTTTTGTGGTGTTGGTGGAAAAAAAGTTGATGATAAAATATGACAATGGAAATTGTAATCCATTCTTAGAGAGTACAATTCCTTGCCTTATTTGGACCTATTATGGTACCCTTGCATTAATTTCCCTTTAAATCATCATTAATAGGCCCCTAAGACTCATTATTTTGGATCTTGAGGCTTATTTTAGCTAAAAAACTAACAAAATCATCTAAAACATTAATTTTTTGAAAACCCACACCAAAAATCTAGGGTGGGACTCATTTTACACCTTGGCCAAATGAGTCCCCCTAGGTGGGACCCATTCGCCACCTTCGCTGAATGAGTCCCATTTGGGGATTTTTTTGGTTTTGAGTAGGAAAATCATCTTTTTAATTCAAAATTTTGGCTGATATCGGCCTTTGAGATCTAAGTAATGGTAAATTAGGTGTTAATTCCTATATAAAGAAGCTCCTAAGTCATTTTTTGATCTAAGAAAGCAATTTCAATAGCAATTTCAAGAGACAAGCATCAAGAATATTCAAGCATTCTTTCACAAAGAGCATTCAAGTTTCAAAAGAAAGAAAAGTTGAAGTCTTGGAGCAACATTAAAGTGTTTTT